>JAULBS010127534.1:0-13666 GCA_032355785.1 Symmetromphalus regularis
CGGGCAGGCCCCCCTAAACACCCCCCCACCCCCCCCCCATCTAATTTTCGACAATGAAATTTTTTCTTGTAAAACCCTAAGCGCAAGTACAGGCTAACGCAGCAATTACGAGTCCCTCCAAAGTTGCGCCCCGGTCCCCATTCACAATTGCTGGAACCGCCCACGTGTTTCAAGTTGGGACATTGATAGACCTAGCCGCCAAGGCTACTTAGATTATGCATCATGCCAGTATAAGAATCCCATATTATGATTTTACATTTGTGATTTACAGGTATATTTTGGCTAATTGGCAAGTTGATGGGAACAATATGGGAGAAAATTTCATTCAATAAAGCCAGTCTTGGGAGATTGGCAGTCCTCTTACAAACGGTCAAGGAAGGATGAAATTGTTTTGGCGTATTTAGCGTATTTAACTCATGTTCATCATTTGAAAAGGGATCATCTGCCTCATTGTGAGCACTGTCAGTGTATATTGACAGTGCGTCATATTTTGGTGGCTCATCCTTAGGGGGTCATCTGTTTTTTCTCTCATCATTTTCATGAGCGTACAAAACACTTTGGGGGAGGGAAGGGGTAAAAGGGATATGTACGCTTTTCAAAATAATAAACAATGACGATAATACTAGCAGCGAAATCATAATGTTTTCTGTACCTTTTTGGGGGAGGAGGGGGAGGAGGGGATGGGAGCGGTCCGGAAAAAGGGTACGTTTTGTACGCTCGTGAAAATGATGAAAAAATGAATGACTCCTAAGCCTGTTGGAGATAGAATATTTGTTAATGAGGGTGTGGTGGAATTATTTCGATTCCACCCATAACTCATACTTTAGTTTTTAAAAGAAATTAATTTTTATAATAAATTTGTTTATCGTGCGTGCGTGTGTGTGTATAAAAGAAAGTAAGAAAAAGGTAATCACAGTGTGACCTTGAATAGCCAATGTTTACTTTTATGCAGGGGTGGGGTGGGGCATCGTTAAATAAATAAACAAACAGTATTTATAGCTACACAATAGCTACTCATAAATTTTCAATGGTTTCAGTTTTACACTTGGTGACATTTATGATTACTGGGTGTTTGGATGAAGCAGATTGTGTCATCTGCAGTTCCGTTGAACCACTTATAGAACAGTATCTAACAATGTTATATTGGTCATAAACATGGGATGACTTGTGACTGGTCCAAATAAATATATTATTATTTTAAAACACTGAGGTGAGTATTACAGCCAGCTTAATAATGTTAGAACATGCCCAATACAAACCGGCCCCGTCCAGCTTAATAATGTTAGAACATGCCCGGTGGATAAGTGGTTAATCTATCGGACTCACGGCTTGTAGGTACAGGGATCAAATCTCGTCCGAGGCACGGGATTTGTAATTTCAATATGGACTCCAACCCAGAGTGAGTGCTCCGCAAGGCGTAATTGGTAGGTGTACGCCATTTGCACCGAACAGTGGTCCACAACTGGTTTATCAAAGGCCGTGGTATGTGTGGGAAAGCGCATATAAAAGATTCCTTGCTGCTAATCAGAAAGAGAAGCCTATGTGGCGGTAGCGGTTACCTCTGAATACTATGAATCGCAAAACACCACGTGTGACACCTAATAAACAATTTTCTGGGGTGTTGTTAAACAAATGATCCTTTCCTTGTTCAATACAATGTCACGTGACTTTTAGTCACATGACACGAGAGATTAATTTTATGAAATTATAATTACATATCTTGTTTCACTGTTACCAAGTTTGTTGTTAGTTAAGTGACGATTCAGTTTATTTGTGTGTTGTTGATTGATGTAATTCCTACGTGTCATTAGTCATAATGCATGGATATTGTATCATTTAAAATAGAAGTCTCGTGATTACATACCACGTCATGATCTTCCTCTCAGGTTACTATATATTTCAAACATGCTAAAGTATTCTGAATGAATGGTTATTAATAGTGGGGAATTTAGGGGACAGGGGCCTGCCACACACACCCCTCCAAGTTGTGCGATTTAAATACAAATTTATTTTTTATTTTTTTAACTTTAAAGAATCATAGGAATCAAATGAATTTTCTGGATCCGTCACTGATTAATATTACAATACCTGTAGATTACTAATATAGATGAATCGTTTTCTTAATCAGATAACTTGTTCAACTTAAGTTGTAGAAGCATAAAAAAAATATCAAAAACAAAATTAAGTAGTAGAAGCGTAATAAATAAAATGTTCTATTCAAGATGAGGTATACATATAAATGTATATGTAATGTCACTTTAATACGTAGCAACAACCATATTTAATTTTAATAATAAAGGATAAGTTTATAATGGATACAATATCTAAATCTATAAATGAATTACATTTTGTTGACTGACCTTATTACAGACAGGAAAATCAATATTCTAATTGCTTTAGAACCTTAAATATAGCCTATTATTGTATGTCAACCTGCCATGATGGAAACCATCTTGGATTTTAATAGAAAACATGCTTTAATATATTATTTAAAGACAGAAGTAAGTTATCTGACTCCAAAATTGTAAATCGTAAATTATTATAAAGATATGTCAAAATAAACTTCATTATCTATTCAAAATGGCCACTAATAAATTATTAATGGTTTATAATTAACAATAATTATTACTGTAAAGTTTCTCTTTCATCAGAACAATACGATGTGGCTGTCTTCATTATATATAATTATAACGGTTATTAGTTGGTAAGTTATTTTGAAAACAAACAAGATGGTGGCTGCAGATACAGATAAATAGATGTAACCAATTTTTTTTTTCCTCTTTGCCCTTTTTCACTTTTCTGTTACCCTCAGATCAATGTTTGCCACTACTGTAAAAATGTTTATACATAAATAATTAATAACCCATAACTTTTAGTATTATACAGTGTTACAATTTACAAGGTTCCCCAACCTTGGCATTGTCAACTTGATCTCATGAGAATAAAACATGGGTCTCGGTGGATTTTTTAATAATTTACCTTAATGCAAGTTTGTGCAAAGTTTCGTTCAAGAATCAGGAATGTGAACGACTATTTTAGGAACTAATAGATCCCAACTAACCACTCATGATATTTAAGTGATTTGTACAACTCATGTCAGTATTGACTTTATGAAAGGAGCTTCAGATATTGAAGTGTTGCCTTCACGGATGATTAAAACTTTTAAAAGACTTGTCCTTATATAATAAAAACAAAACTGCGTTTTTAACCTCTTAGCCATACAAACTTTCTGTCAACCTGTGCGAGTCACTGTTGTGATTCAGCTAGCGAACCGTGTGCAAAGCGAATCCAATCACGTGCGCACAAGCAGACGACAAATTTGTGTCAACCGTGTCTGCCTGCTTTCGCCATCGACTACCGATAACATAGGTTTGCGTTCTGCTTCGTTGTGCGTCTTTCTTGAACCTGCATCAACATGAAGTGCCCAACCTGCGGAAAGGAAGTGTATTTTGGTGAGTATGCTTGCACTTTGTTAAAAATAGGATGATTCTATCTAAACTTTAAATGTGGAAAATCAAGATAAAATTAACCGGTAGGGCTGTTTATGATTAAAACTTAGTAGGAATGTAATATGTATTAGCTGAAGTTGGATATAAATGTATACGCGAGGTTCGTGACAAACAAATGGCGTTAAATTTGGAGAGTTAAAGCGTTGCGTTTGAAAGGGGTGTGGGAGATTTAATTTCGTGTTGCTGCTGTTCGAAAAGAATAGTTTATTTGGCGGTAGTTTGTTTATTAGGTAGACAACGTGTTTATGTGTTCAGAACATCATCGTGTTGATTGATCATCATCATCACTAATAAATGATTATCATTATGATGATGGTGAGTGATACTTCTGCTGATGCTGAAGAGGAGTAGGATTATAGTGATTATGACGTTGGTGATGACGTTGTTGTTGTTGCTGCTGCTGCTGGTGATGATGATGATGACAACAACAATCGGCTTATAACGTATTTTGGTGATTAAATCCAACTGAAGTTTAGTGGGTCAGCTCTGCTGTGTGTATTGCTTGGCCAGGATAGAGATTAAGTGGGTTGTATAAGAAGATATTCGTTGATGTCACCTTGTACACCAAAACTTTGGTACTATTAGGGCACTATTTAGAACGGAAAAGGGGTAGGGCTCAATTGAATGGATTTGACATTATAGCCATATCTTGTATTTATTATTAACGACTCCTACGTTGACTTCTATTATAATGTGCATTACGATATATACCTAAACAGTTCAGCAAATACCTGATGGAAACATTTATCGATAATTCCTTTTCATGAATTACATTAAATTTTAAACCAATAATTTACAAAAATAACATTACACTGTGTAATATAAGAAGCAAGAGTGGCATTGAAAATTGTTCTCCCCTGGGTTAGGGCCCCTCATCTTATGACCCAGGTCCGAGGGGTGGGTGGTTGTGTGTGACTAAACCAATATGGATGTGGGCACGTTAATAACTTATTGGTGGTGGTGGTTGAACATTAATATTTATAATGTTCTTGAGAAAGTTTGTATTTTACAAATGAAACATAGTTACTTTTATTTGTTTTAAAAAGTAGATGTCTTTATGATAGTTATTTTATATAAAATTATTTTTTGCTAAACTTATTTAGTTGAGTATACATTTTGTTTGTGCATAAGTAAAGTTATAATATAGAATCGTTACTCATGGTGTGGTTGTATTGGTATTTCTTTATTACTACAAGATTTCAGATTAGTGTACACTAATAAATATATATTTATTTCCTAATAATTTATTTAGTTGAGTATGCACTTAGTGCATATGCAAAGTTATAACATAGGCTTGTTGTTATTCAGGGTGTGGTTATATTGGTATTTTTTATCACTACAAGATTTCAGCTAAGTGTACACTAATAAATCTATATTTATTTGCTAAACTTATTTAGTTGAGTATACATTTAGTGCATATGCAAAGTTATAACATAGGCTTGTTGTTATTCAGGGTGTGGTTGTACTGGTATTTTTTATCACTACAAGATTTCAGATTAGTGTACAAACCCTATAAACATTATAATAAATTGTATGGTATTAAATCCATTACTATGTAGCCGTGACCTATATTCAGTATGTAGCATATTAAAAACATTTAAAAAAAAAAGCAACAAGACAAAGTGTCAAATATAAAGACAGCATAATGGAGAGTCGATACATTCTGACATATAGGACAGACACGTTATCACCCGCCTAACAACTCGACAACGCCCTTTCCTATTACAACGTATCCTGCAGCTATGACCCGCAAGTGACAATCGACAAATTCGCTACTCTACCGTAATACATTCCATTTTGCGCTGATAGCGTTAAGTTGAGAAAAAAAAAGAGTTTGCTTCAGTATAGCGTGAAACTTATAATATAAACACTCATAACCTAGAACAATTGTCATGTATATGAAATCAGGTTCTATACTCAACTAAAAAAGAAAGTACGCATGTTGAAATAATGAATATTCTATGGCGTAGGAAGGGGTATGTGTCTTCCACGTTTTAAATATTTCGTATATATTTATTCATTTTACAATATAAATATTTGTATGTGTGTGTGTGCCCTCCCTCACCCCCGTTACCCCCGCCCTCACCCACCCTCTACCTCGCCCTCACCCACCCTCTTCCCCGCCCACACCCACCCTCTCCCCCGCCCACACCCACCCTTGTCCCCCGCCCTCTCCCAGCCCTCATCGCAGCCCCCACAACGCCCTCACCGCCGCCCCTGCCCTCGCCCTCTTCTCCGCCCTCTCTCTCGCCCCCTTCTACGCCCCCGCCCTTTCCCCGCCCTCGCCCCCGCCCTTTCCCCCGCCCTTGCCCCCGCCCTCTCCCCATAATAGAAAATCACTGTGTACGTGCCACACTATACGACACATTGCACGTGCATACGTTTGGGATTGCCGCATGTCATGTGAAGGAGTGCTGTAACGACCGAAAACACGATTTTCACGCTGCGGCCCGCTTGATTATATGCACTCTTTCTTCTTTCGTTGAGTATATAATTATAGAGATGAAAAATTCGAGGGCACTCGAGCGCACGTACAAGTTCATGGACCAATGGATGGGTGATTAAAAAGACATTGATTTTTTTTCTGGTATTTGTAATGGTTTATTTGTCTTTCCAGATGTATTTGATTTATTGACATTGCAAACATAAAGAAAAACATGAATACAGACAAATTAAAAAGTGTAGTGCATAAATAGTCAGAGGCAGATATGCACACACACACACACACACACACACACACACACACACACACACATCACATACATACACACACACACACACACACATACACACACATCACATACATACACACATTACATACATCACATACATACATACATACACACACGTCACATACATACACACACCTCACATACATACATACACACACACATCACATACATACATACACACATCACATACATACACACACACACACACATGCATACACATCACACACACACACACACACACACACACAGAGGGGTAGACAGAAGTGCGTTTGACAGTATATAAATGTAATTACTTTTCTTCACCAGTGTTCAAAAAAAAAAAAAAAAATGGCCGGGAGCCCGAGTTCACCTGAAATGGGGTCGGGCTACGAACTTTTCAAGGTTGGTAGCCCGTGTGTCCACCATGTCTGGATAGGCTACGGGGATATAATAATTGCCCACCTCAATTCTCAATGAATTTCCAACACTGCTTCACAAAAGTACAAGTTCATATTTTTGAAGGTTAAATTCTTCCTGCTGAACTAACCATACACAGCACGCCAGACTGATAATTCTTGATGCATTTCCCGCCAATCTTTCGCTTAACCCGAACAGACTGGGTCGTGATTCATTCTGCTTCTGTTTATTTTGTTCAGTAGGTCACTTCCACACCCACAGTTTAAACATCAAGATAGTCGCCACATGAATAAAATGTCCAGGCGTCGCCATGTTCGTTTAAAGGGACACTATCATAGTTGTATAAGGTGGAAGTACCCTTCAAAATATTGCATTTAAAATCACTATCCATTAAAAGAAAAACAATAATTTCATAGGGAAATACTAAATACATGCTACAGGAATTTTTGGCAGTCCTCTTGATATTTGTTTTAAAATACTTCTATTTAAATGCACAATAAATTACTACTGATTAAGCATTTTACTAGCAGACTAAATATTACCAAATATACGAGCTTGAGGACCTTGATAATCTCGTGAAGAACCTCCATGGTATCACTGCCACCTATTTTGAGTGACCTGTTCTACTTTTGATAATGTGGAATTAATTATGTTAATGTGCGCTGTTATATTTTTGATAATGTGGAATTAATTATGTTAACGTGCGCTGTTATACTTTTGGTAATGTAGAATTAATTATGTTAATGTGCGCTGTTATACGTTTGGTAATGTGGAATTATGTTAATATGTTTGTAGGGATCAATTATTTTTGTATTAGTTTATCACGAAAATATGTAAATATAGAAAAATATGACATTTTCTGGATGTGTATATTTATAAATATACATAACTGTTGGCTCTTCAAATAACAAAATGTCGTGATTGTGAAAGTACCGGCCAGGGGCTGGGTGGGGGTTGTGGATGGGACAGGGAGGCATTTTCCTCACAATAATCTGCGGCGCCCTTTTTTGCGACAATATTTACATTAAATTTTATTTAGTACGTTGTATTGAGCCTTGCTCCCCCTCCCCCCTATGTTTAAATGACTGCGCCGGTCTGCTTTTGAAGAGTATATTTCAGTTATAGATTTCTTGTTTGTGCCTGTACCAGACGTTAATAAATAGAATAAATTGGCTGGGATCAGACGGATGGAGAGTCACTTTCTGTAGTTTATCCTTTTAATACTTTCTTTGCAGTCACACCTATAAAATCCTGGCTATTTCAATGTTTTTAGTATGTTGTTAAAATATAATTTTCCCATTAAAGATCAATACGATCAACATTTGCAAGTTTCCTCTTCACACACAGCAAACGTAAGACCATGCAAATATTGAACCTTAAATATCTGCATCATCCCAGTAGCCGATTCTTCCTTTTTCGCTAGGATGTCAAACAACCAATTCATTCTCATAGTACAAATATATGTTAAAAACCGGTTTCATACGCTCAGTTACCTTCTTAAATTAGGCCTCATAAAAATACATGCTTGTTTAGCGTCCACCCATTTCAATTTTTCCAGGTAGGGCGGGAAGTTTTTATTTTTATTATTTTATTTTGTATATAGATTTGGCCGTGTACAGGAAGAAAAAAACTTCCATGGTATTCATGGTCAGAAGGCATGATAGGAAGGTAGAGAAGACCATAGACACTTTCTAGCTAGAAATTTAATAAGAAAACATTAAAATTGGTTCATCTTTTGTCCGACAGAGACACTGTTTTGAGAGTTTTAATACTTTATTTGAAGAGTGTTTTGAAAATAAATATACATATTTGAAGTCGGGAGCATTTCTCAGGTCTGGAGGGGACGCTAAACAAGTACTTTTTTTTATCTGGCCTTGTTGTGAAATATATATCAATGGAGTCCGACCTGGTCTTCGTTACTGTCTTTAGACCTACTCCCTCCCTCATCCCTTCTCAAGGTTAATGTTTGTAAGTTTTGGAAATTATTGAGTTGTTTCAGAAATGGTTATGAAATTTCAGACTTTAGGCTTTGGAAAGTTTGGAAAGTTTTGAAAGCGTGTGGAAATTCTGACAACCCATTAGTATTTAAAATTTTAAATATGTCTTTGTACATTTTTCATAACTGGTCTAACAAAGCCTTTTGCATGCCATCTCTTGTGGGAAAGTGCACATAAAAGATCCCTTCTGCTAATCAAAAAGATTAGTTTATGTGGGAGTAGCTGGTTTCCTGTAATGACCATGTGTCGCAAACACCATGAATTTGATACTTGATAGCTGTTATTTAACCAAAATCCTAGTATGTCATAAACTGGCTTGGACGTTATTTCTAGGGGTCGAATTTCACCAAGGCATTGAGGCATTTACTGTGCCGCCCTGTCCCTTTGCCGCAATGCCCTTTCAATTTCACTTCTAACGCAGCCAAATATTGCTGTGCCCTTTTCCCGCTTGCCCCATAGGAAACACACGTTTGTCGTTGTGCCCCTGATGTATTCTCAAAATTGCTTTGGTGCCCTCTTGGTTCCTAGGAATCCAAGGCAATAATCGCCGTGACCCCCAAATACCGATGTTCGACCCGTGTTTCGCTTTAGTCGTAATTCAACGGCATGTCAGTTAATATAAAATAATATACACATAAATGCATTACAAGCATTCTTCTTTTTAAAAATTTGTATGCATGTCATAGGAAAATTGTGTATTGTAATGTCAGTTCTGCAAGCTGTTTGAAACACTACTGTCAACAACAAGCGCCATGCTTCATTTGGTACGGAACACAACTTAAACACCTGTCACTTCCTAATACGGTATTTACATAGCACTCTGTCAACACATGATGTTTTATTGCTTCTATTACAAATAAAACCCTGAGACATCATCATTTAATCCACTTTTGTCTTATTTTACATTCTGCCCACGGACCTGACTGATCATTTTGATATATAGTGTTTGCATATAATATTTATATGCTGTATGCTAAATCTTTAACCTTAATCCACAGTATAGAAATAAATTTCAAGCACGCTGTCCTAGGAACGTAACCATGTTGCCTGAGTTTCAAGAATAGAAGAGAAATCAAAGCGTTAATAATAATAACAACAACAACGCAGCCATGTTGCCTGGTATAGGACAGAAGTCAAAGCGTTAATAATAACAACAATAATAATAACAAATACAATGATAATAATAACAAATATAATAACAGTAATAACAATCATAATATCAGACAGACAGCAATCCCTTTATTCCAGAAGATGTTATAATTATTGCTATACCTATAATGTATTTTTCCAACATCCATAGCATTGATTTATCATTCTGTATATGTTCTGAGAGTTTCATGATCGATAGAGGAAGCTTTCTCCCCTATTTAATAGTAGCAACGGCTCTTTTATTTATTCATTTATATAATTCATTTAATATTTTTTTAACTACACCCATCACCCCACCCATCACAAAAATAAACATAAGTTATTCGGTCACATACTTTGGTTATTTTACTTTTTTTTTAATATATAAATACATCCATGAGTAATAAAGGTATTTGCAATGCAATAATACTAAACAAACTTATAATTAAGACAATGGTAAACAAAACCAAAAGGTCTTTTCTCTGAACTACGTCAAATTCGAACGAGCACAAAATACCAGCAGTAACGAGCCCAGGAAGTCAACAAAGGATGATTTTTACCTAATTGCCTCGAAATCAGTTTTGTTTTCCCATAATTATTTACTACCATTTTTAATGTGGTTGGTTTCAAAATAATCCACATTGTTAAACGGTGAGTGTATCTTTCTACCTGTACGAGCATTTCTATAATTAAACTGTGATATACGGGCGAAAGAAAATATTAATATATACATGAGTCATTTAAAATAATGTGTATTCCTGTCAGTTGTATCATAAACCTGACACCTGTTACAGACTGCATGAAGGTTTGCTGATACACGTATAATAATAATAATTAAAGGTGCAATATCACAGTCGAAGGGCTATCTTTCCCCAGTTAACTGAAAATTAATCGATCCTTATAAACATATTAGGATAATTAACTCCACAATATTAAAACTTTAATACTGCGTTCTCAAGTAATAATAGTGTGCAACCATTCTTTGGAGGAGTTGTAGGGTGGCTACTTGGGCCAACCAATCAGAAGCAATCACATGGTCACGTGACCTTTGACTTAGCTCATTTGCATACTTTGAGGCTCAAGTAGCCTCCCTACTACTTGGAGGTTATTTTCTAGGATGAATACAACCTCCAAAGTTTTATATTATGCCATATTAAATCTGCTAGAACATAAATGAATAGCTATGAGTTATTTCCATTTAATTAATAGTTTACTTGTTTATATTTTAAATGTAATATATTTCAATCATTGGCATACATAAGGTATTACAGGTATGGTACGTGTCGGAAGGGTGCGCCACTGGAAGGGGGCGTCACTGTGCAGTTTCTATCAAAGTCAGACAAGCAATCCTCGAATAGTGAAAACAATTTATTCAGATATAGGGCCGTACACTCCGTTGGCCATGGGGGCAGTTGCCCCCTGAGAATCTCAGGGTTTAACTTGTATAGTGTTTAATTCCATGTAGTGCACCCCTGGGATTTTGATCAGGGTACAGCCCCGGATGTATAATTATTTTTTTGTCTTTGATTATCGCGGATGAGAAAAGATGTTTGGACAGGGACGTTGTTTCAATGATCGCTATAGCCATTATTTTCATTAGATAGGTACCTGATCTCAACGTAAAGAGTGTTTGGATGATTGCGACTATGAGACTGCCTCTTTAAAGAAGACCTATGACCATGACCTTGTATTGAAACAGATTTGGTCGTCCACTCATGCGTGGTATAATATACGTACACACAATTGAGAATTCTCACAACTCACTGATTCGAAAATAAATAAACAAGCTTGTTTTGTCGACAAATGTTTCCAACTGTTTGATGTTTTACAGGATAACTGTAAGTTTAGCTTAATGTTGACAACCTTTAAAGCTATACCTTGTTTAAAGCGATATTACAGTCCCCAATAATTAACAACCCACACGACTAAAGTTGATTAAAATACGAGAAATAAAAACCTTTGTCAAAGTTTGCCTGACTAGAAAAAATACCCAAGCTATGCCAATGCCCAACTCGGGCCGAAGATTGCTATAATAGCTATTTTTAGAATATGATAATTACGTCACGGTAAATATTTACATTCATGGCCGCCGGAACTGGGGCGGCAGAACAATTTATCTGAAAGTAATTTAAAATCTTTTTTTCTGTATGTACATTTCAAAAAGTTCCCGGGGAGCATGCCCCCGGACCCACTAACCCTCAGCATCGCTAGTCCGCCGCCCCAATGTCACAATCGTTCGGGCGGCCCGGACACTATGCGTGTAACTATCAGCACTAAAGTCAAAGTAGTCATCGTGACATGGTTGACGTTTTTATTAGGGCAGCCACTTTAGTCATTTTGAATTCCCAAATTTTTTACCAGAAAAAACAAAACAAAACAAAACAAAAAACGAAAACAACCCAACATGGTTCTTTTGATGAAGAGTGAAGAATTGGTGGCAATCCTCCTAATAATATATATGTTGAAATCTAGAGTATACCTTTAATTTAAACACCAGTGTATTATCCAGGCACGGATGCAGGATTTCTGAAAGGGCGGGGGTGGAGGGGGGTCCAAATGTGATTGGTGAATAGGACTGGGGAAAAATGATTAATCAAAAACTGTGGTATGTGCTGTCCTGTCTATGGGACGGTGCATATAAAACTGTGATAGTGCACCTTTAAATTATGGGACACCCATGGCTGATACGATAATTGATATGCAGACAAACGTATTAGTCTCGGATCACCCCGAGCTGGTTTTAATAGATTTTTATATTTCCCTTATTGAACATTAGCCAACCATAGTTATATATTTAACATTGTTTTATTTACTATAGGGTTTTATTTTTTGATCATAATGATATGTATTTAATTCTTTAATATATATAATTTTATTTCTGATGTATATATTAAATAATATAAATCAGCACTTTACACTGATTTTTTTTTTTTTTTGGCATTAGACCAATGTGTGACCCCCAATAGCCGATGTTTATTTTTGTACTGGGGGGTCGTTAAACAATCAATCAATCAATCATGAACATTAGCCTCGCAGCAGGTTTTCACAGTTATACATTAGGCTAACAAATTACACCTGTTAACTGAATGACACACAGAAGTCCCAAATAACCCCATAGTTTATTTCTTTAACGTGTGGGCTGCCGAAAGTATGTCTTTGTACAGCAAGCAGGACATGAACACAGTAACAATACGACTACTGTTCACGTCTATTGTGTTTACAGGAAAGTAAATCCACAAGTATGTGAGTGCATTTCAACAAGTAGTAGTAGCCTTCTTCTAGAGCATCATATATTATATAGCATTTGTGGAAAATTCCTTTGACCTTTAGTACATTTGACAAAGCCGGCGCAGCCGTTTATATATTGGGTGGGGGTGGGTGGCCAAGACTGAATAAGGGCGCCATCAGTCTGATAACTCACTGATTTTTATTTAATTTTTATCATTTCACCAATGTATGACTCCCAATAGCCGATGTTTATTTTTTGTGCTTGGGGGTCGGGGGGGTCGTTAAACTAACAAACAAACAAACAAATCTTTGATAACTATAACTTGCTCAATAAATATAAATGTAGCAAAAAAGGGCGTTACAGATTATTGGTTAGGCAAATGCCCCCATTGCCCTACCCTCATCCCCCAAAACATAGCATCGTTCTCTCTCTCTCTCTCTCTCTCTCTCTCTCTCGCTCTCGCTCGCTCTCTCTCTCTCTCTCTATGTGATTAAAATATGAGTTTGGTATTTCAAGCAGATTAACACATAATAAGTTATATACAAAAATTAGAATATCGCCTACCTCCCTCCCTACCTCCCTCTCTCACACCCTCCCTTCCTCACACCCTCCCTCCCTCCCTCCCTCGCTCTCTCTCTCTCTCTCTCTCTCTCTCTCTCTCTCTCTCTCTCTCTC
>JAULBS010127545.1:0-13666 GCA_032355785.1 Symmetromphalus regularis
CCTCGACTGAGATTTGATCTCAGTACCTACCAGCCTCGAGTCCGATAGCTTAACCACTGCGCCACGGAGGCCGGTAGTGGGCTAGTGAAAACATTCTCCATTTCTGCACACCTGTATGAGACTCGCGGCTGGTACACAAATCTCAGAAAAGGCATGTGAGTTTTAATCTTGGTATTGGATCCAACACAGAGTGAGTGCTCCTCAAGGCTCAGGGGGGTAGGTGTATACCACTTACAACGACCTGTGGATCACAACTGGTATATCAAAGGTCTTAGTATGTGCTATCCTGTCTGTGGGTTAGTGCATTATAAAAGATCCTCTGTTGCTTATCGATAAGAGTAGCCACATTAGTATGATGGCAGCGTGTTTCGTCTTTCCTATTAACATTGACGTCTCTCCTGGACAAACTGCATAGAAATCTGAGCTGTGTTCCCAGGACAGCGTGCTTGAACCTTATATAAGCTCGTAAATGAGTATAACTAACCATCCAACCAGTGGTAGGACATCGGACTGTCAAGCTCAATACAGTAGTTCGAAACCCGCCGGAGGCTGGCTCAGACCGACTATGTGACAAAATTACCAAATGTTTGATATCCTGTAGCCGATGATTAATAAGTCATTGTGTTCTAGTTGTGTCATTAAAATAAATAAATAATAATAAAGAAGGTTACCTGTATAAGAGTATTTCAATATAATTAAACGCATAGTCCCACTGACCCGTGACCTAATTAATTTCCAAACAAAGAATTTCAAATATAAACATTTCATTTGTTCATAGAAATACTTCATTCAACTACTTACATAACCACCGCATCTCATTTATTATCAATGTTTTAATAATAATAATGAATTATGCTCACGGACAAATAAATCGAACAAATAACGTTTCTTTCCCCGCTGAAGGAGGTGTGACGTATATATTTCGAGTCACTTGACGGGTATTCCCCACATTAACCATTCTTTTGAAACGTCTGAATATTTTTGTAGCTGCAAAATATTTCTTGAAATCTTGAAATTTGAAGAATTCTAATTTTTAAATGTGAAAAAAATTGATCGGCATGGAATTCCCTAAACCATGGTTCAGTTAAAACGTCTTGCGTGATATGAAAGCAAGATTTAGTATCATAAATGTATGTAAGTTTCATTCGTAATCAATATTTAAAGCACAAAGACCCTTAAATTTGTATATGCCTTTAAAATATAACGAATTATTCACTAACGTGTCCGGTATCTGCCATCAATTAAAATTAATTAGTGTCACTTCTATGTTGCACAATTATTAAATTCTCAATGACTTTTAAATTGTTAACCAATGACGTTGCCAGCACGTAACAATCAAATAGTGATACATAATATGTACAACAATAACAAATGTCATGAATTTTGTTTTTGAGAAACATTTGAAGAATAAATGCTAGACAAATAATAATAATAAAGTTTGTTTTATTTAACGACGCCTCTAGATCACATTGATTTTTATCTGATCATCAGCTATTGGACGTCAATCATATGGTCATTCTGACATGTATTTAGAAGAAATCCGCTGCTGCCACATACGCTACACTTTTCGATAAACAACAAGGGGTCTTTTATATGCCCTGTCCCACAGACTGAACACCATATACCACGGACTTTGATAAACCAGTTGTGGACCTCTGGTTGGAACGTAAAATAGCCCAAACTGCAAATGGGTCTTCTGAGAAGGATTGATCCGACAACCGACCAATTCACAGACGGACACGCTACTGTTTGTGTTACATCATAATAATAATAATAATAATAATAGTAATAATAATCATAATAATCATAAAAATAATAATAATAATAGTAATAATAATATTAATAGCAATAATAATCATAATAATCATAATAATAATGATAATAATAATGATAATAATAATAATACGTTGATGCCTATTTATAATAATAATGATGATGATGATGATGATGATAATAATAGTAAAAGTAATAATAATAATAATGATAATAATAACAATAATAATCATAATAATCATAATAAAAAATAATAGTAGCAATAATAATAGTAATAATAAAATAATAGTAAAAATAATAATAGTAGTAGTAATAATAATAATAATACCAATAATAATAATAATAATAATACCAATAATAATAATAATACCAATAATAATAATAATAATAATAATAATAATACCAATAATAATAATAATAATACCAATAATAATAATAATATACGGATATCAGGTGCTATTTCAATCCTGACAGTGAGCTGTTTGTGTGAGCACCTGCGGATGCTAATCGGCTGTAAAGTCAAGCTGTTATATCGACAACAGATATTGTTAAACATATTAAAATGCACCAACCCTGTTCTACTTTCACGTCGAATTTCACGCTTCCATCCGGGAAAATATGTTAATGTGCTTTCACAACAGACAGATGGATTGTTGTATTTTACACTGGTGTACATTCACGTTATTTTTTTTTTTATTTTTTTTTATTTAATGACGCCTCTAGAGCACATTGCTTTTAATCTTATCATCAGCTATTGGACGTCAATCATATGGTCATTCTAACATATGTATTTAGAGGAAACCCGCTGCTGCCACTTAGGCTACTCTTTTCCGATAAGCAGCAAGGAGTCTTTTATATGCACCATCCCACAGACAGGACAGCACATACCACGGCCTTTGATGAACCAGTTGTGGATTATTGGTTGGAACGGAAAATAGCCCAAACTGCAATTTGGTCCACTAAGAAGGATCGATCCGACGACCGATCGGTTCACAGCCAGACACTCTACCGTTTGAGCTAGATCCCGCTCCTCACATTCACGTTGACGCCTATTCATAAGAGTACAGTATATCAAAAAAGGACACAGAACCTGCCAGAGGGCGACCCCTAGTCAAAGACGGGTTACCGCTCATTGCACGGATGACTGCGCATTTAAGGATTTTTAGATAGCCAGATGGTAAAATAGTCCCATCTTTTTGTAGTTATTTAAATCATATTTATTTTGTGATAACGTGAATGGACTAACATATGTAAAAGATTATTTTCTTGTTTTCGTAATCATTTAACTTCTTCTAAAAGAAAATCGTATGTAAGGAAGACAACGATATATGATACAACAACAAAAACAATAACAATAACAATAATAATTATTAATAGCTTATTAATAAATAGTAAATTCCGTAATAAAAAAACAAAAACAAATACACATCATAAATCCTACGAAAATCACGAGAGAAAGAGAGTGAGAGACAGACAGAGAGAGAGACAGAGAGAGACAGAGAAAGATACAGAGAAACAGAGGGAGAGATACAGAGACAGACAGCGATAGATACAGAGACACACAGAGAGACAGAGAGATACAGAGAGATACAGAAACAGAGAGAGACAGAGAGTGAGAGAGTGAGTGAGTGAGTGAGTGAGTGAGTGAGTGAGTGAGTGAGTGAGTGAGTGAGTGAGTGAGTGAGAGAGAGACAGAGATATAGAGAAAGAAGTGAGACAGAAAAAGACACAGAGGGACACAGAGAGAAAGAAGAGACAGAAAGACAGAGAGAGTGAGAGAAAGAGACACACAGAGAGACACAGAGAGAAATAAGAGAGAAAGAGAGACAGAGATAGTCAGAGACAGAGCGAGTCAGAGACAGAGCGACAGAGAGAGAGAGAGAGCGACAGAGAGAGAGAGAGACAGAGAGACAGAGAGACAGAGAGTGAGACAGAGACAGAGCGACAGAGAGAGAGAGAGAGAGAGAGACAGACAGAGACAGAGACAGAGATAGAGACAGAGCAACAGAGAGAGAGAGCCAGAGAGAGAGTCTTTTCTCGGTAAATCGCTCTTATCATTTAAAAGTGCAACATGATAATTTCATTGGAACCAGAAAGAAAAAGACTGACTGATTGAAACGGTGAATGATAGAGATAAAATCATACAATTTTATCTCGTAAATGTACTGGATCGCCTTTCTGATATTGTAGTCACAAACTTTGAACTTTAAAACGATAATAACCCCGTACAGAGCCCTTATACCCAACCCACTTACAAGCAAACCCCTTCAGCTGATCAAATGCAAATATGTCTATACTCAACAACAAAAATACAGCACACACTTTACTAGCAAAGATTTTACTTCTAAACCAAACGACACTAAGTCGTAACGTTATGTTTATAGCGCTAACTTTATTTCTGAAGGTAATTGGATCTAAAAATAAAAAGTTTAAAAAATCTAAATTAATTGAAAAATAATATTTATATTATTAACGGCCGTCTCGAAATAATAATAATAACAGTAATAATAATAATAATAAATATAATAATAATAACAGCAATAATAATAATAATGATAATAACAGTAATAATATAATAATAATGATAATAATAACAGTAATAATAATAATAAATAAATATGTTTATGTATTATAGTAACTATAACAAGCACAGTAAAACTATATAAATATTCAGCAACTATTTAATAGTAAATTATTCAGAACGTTATTGAGAAATCAAACATAATAATAAAATAAAATAATAAAAAATATTTAAATAAAATAATAAATAAAAATTAACGATCTGTTTTAGGATATGTTTACCATTAACTTGCCATTTGTGTTACCATAGTTATGAAAGTAACAATACTTTTAATGGAATATTTTTTATAAATTCGTATTTATTTTATTGTCAGAAATAAATGCAAAGGGTTAGTAGTAGTAGTAGTAGTAGTAGTAGTAGTAGTAGTAGTAGTAGTAGTAGTAGTAGTAGTAGTAGTAGTAGTATTTATTTATTTATGTATTTATTTATTTATGTATTTTTAAACTTTTATCTTGTTTAATAAGAAAGATTTACTGTAAAAATGTATAAATTTAAATATTATATATAAAGGACCGGCGCAGCAGCGGTGGAGGGGGTGCAAGGGGGCATAACCCCACCCCAATAATCTGCGACTGCTCTTTTTTTGCGGCAATATTTTCATTTATTGGGTACGTTGTTGACACCTTTCAAATGACTGATGAGGTCCCTATTCAGTCTTGCCCCACCCCATGTTTAAACGACTGCGCCGACCCTGCATATACCCCTTATTCATAATGTTTCAAATATTTGTTTATTCCAAACCTTTGACATCTTCGTAAGCCTTATCTATTATCGTCGAGTATATGCAATTCGCTCCCTTCTTAAAACGTCTTAAAGGGGGCGTGTCACATTTCAAACACCGCGCTAATTTCAAATCGATTTTTTTTTTCCTCATTCATTCGTCTCAAATTTACCGTTAGTCACGGAAAACAATATACAACTATACAATTTCTATTTCGTTTCGTCATTTCTCGTTTTCTGTTTTATCATAAAATATATATATATATATATATATATATATAAGTATCCTTCATCTACTGCAGTATTTATAGGTGGAATATTTAATACCCGGTTCACGGACTGTACTGAATAGCGAGTGAATCGTAACGGCTATAGCGGTAAACGCAAATGAGTTGATTCAAAAGATCTATTACCCGAGAAGGCTGCCGGCTTACCAACCAACATGCAGACAAGGTAGGCATGTCTGATCATGTATATTTCATACGTGTATATTACCGATGTATGTTACAACCGTGTTATAACATGTATATTTCATATGTGTATATTACCAATGTATGTTACAAACGTGTTATAACATGTATATTTAAAATGTGTATATTACCCATGTATTTTACCGACTTGTTATAACATGCTTATTTCATATATGTGTATTACCAATGTATATTACAGATGTGTCATACCATGTATATTTCATATACGTATATTATCAATGTGCATCGCATACGTGTTATAACATGTATATTTCATATGTGTATTACCAATATATATATTCCATGTAGGTATATTATCAATTTATTAGAAGATATGTAGCAAAATAAGTAGTTTCATATATGCTTTAATTATGTACTTATCAGAATAGGTCAATATTAAATTTATTTTTAGGTATCTGTGTCATATAAAATGTACAGGAGCGTTAATCCTGGGGGTGATAGACGGAATGTCTATATAATTATCCTCCACACTTTTTGCTTCGAAAAACTTAAATTAAAATGCCTAAATAATAACTTTTTCCAGTATTTCTTTTTATGATATCAATGTAACACTAAAATTAGGAAGCATGCCTCCACCTCACCCCACCCGGCTCCGCACCCGTTCCAGGATTGCTGGTTGGTTATATTTATGTTCCTGCTTATATTCAGTTAATGTTCAAGCACGCTGTCCTGGACAGAGGTTAGTGTTAGTTGAAGAGACGAAACCCGCTGCTGCCACACTAATGCGGCTACTCTTATCGATAAGCAGCAAGGGATCTTTTATATGTACTATCCCACAGACAGAATAGCACAAACCACGGCCTTTGTTAAACCAGTTGTAGACCACTGGTCGGTGTAAGTGGTATACACCTACCCACTGAGCCTTGCAAAGCACTCACTCCGGGTTGGAGCCGATATCGAGACTAAAAATTCCATGTCTCGACCGAGATTTGATCTTAGTACCTATAAGCCGCGAGACAGTAGATTTACCACTGCACTACCGGGACCGGTTATAGTATAGTGTGTATTTGGTAGTTACCCCGACAGGAGCCGATGCTGAGATTTAAAAAAAAAACATCCCGTGCCTCGACTGAGATTTGATCCCAGTACCTACCAGCCGCGAGACAGTAGATTTACCACTGCACTACCGGGACCGGTTATAGTATAGTGTGCATTTGGTAGTTACCCCGACAGGAGCCGATGCTGAGATTAAAAAAAAAAAAATCCCGTGCCTCGACTGAGATTTGATCCCAGTACCTACCAGCCGCGATTCGGTAGCTTAACCACTGAACTACCGGGGTTGGTAACATGGAAAGACGACAGAGTGTGAAGGTGTTGGTAATGAACAACGGGTTATCCACAGGTAATCTGTATTAAGTTTCTTCTTTGCGTAAATTCCGCTGTGTATGCATTTTTTTTTAAAGGTAAATATTTTGTGCTATTGTATAGTGCACAAAGGTTAATGGATATGCATATTTTATGTAACGAGAGTGGGTCGTAGCTCGTGTGGTAGAGAGTCTTCCTGATGTGTAATAGGTTGTGGGATCGAACCCGTTGAACTCCAAACACGATTTGACCTTTAATTGGTTTGTTTTTCAAGCATATGTAAAGAAAATACGTATTACGTAGGAACTAAATGTGATATTAACAAAAACAAAACAAAATAATAATAATAATAAAAATAATAGTAATAATAATAATTAAAAATATATATATATATATTAATAATAAATAATAATAATAAAAAAACTAAAAATAATAATAATAAATAATAATAATAATGATGATAATAACAATAATAATAATACATTTAGAGTCTAAATAATTGAACAGGACTATAGTAAGTAAGACATTTTTCATCTGAAATTTAATAAGTTCAGTTATTTATATAATAACTGTTTTGCTTACATTTTAATCTTAATTGTTCACTTATAATGTTTATGATTTCATAATTATAACTATATGGTGCAGGGTAAACCAGGATTCACACATATTAAAGCTGGGGGTCGGGGGGGGGGGTTCTTCCATTTAAAAAAATAATAAAATTCTTAACGACGTCACTACAGAGAACATTCATTTATTAATCATCAGCTATTGGATGTCAAACATTTGGTATTTTTTACACGTAGTGAGCCAGCCTCCAACGGGATTCGAACCCCTGTCTTCAGCTTGAGAGTCCAATGTCCCTACTTTGTTTCTGTAAAATGTTAGCTATCAATTCGACTGAACCTGACCTTCACATTGTGAATTCAGACATATTTCCTTCTGTCAAGGCCGTTTCTTTTTTATGTCTATTTCTGTTGAGCTATTGTATATTTCAAACCGCTTAACCGTTAAACCGGATATGTATACAAAACACGTGAAGAAATGTTCTGTAATGACATTTTGCGGAGGTGCGGTATTTTGTAAACATATCTGGGTCAAACTTGTTATGTTCCGGAAATATCTGATACAAGAATAAAGAAGAAAGAAAAAACATCAACTCACTCATATGTATTTATAGACACTTATGTAATCAATTTCTTCTTTTTTCTTCTTTTAACATTATTTTCTTTTGTTTTCTGCCTTTTTCTAAAATCTAAATATTATTTATAAGTGATGACTATAATTGTACTATATTGTTTACATACGTTAATAAGTAAGTAAGAAAGTAAATAAATAAATAAGTAAGTAAATAAGTAAGTAAATAAGTAAGTTAGTAAGTAAATAAATAAGTTAGTAAGTAAATAAGTAAGTTAGTAAGTAAATAAGTAAGTTAGTAAGTAAATAAGTAAGTTAGTAAGTAAGTAAGTAAATAAGTAAATAAGTAAGTTAGTAAGTAAATAAGTAAGTAAATAAGTAAGTTAGTAAGTAAATAAGTAAGTAAATAAGTAAATAAGTAAGTTAGTAAGTAAATAAGTAAGTTAGTAAATAAGTAAGTAAATAAGTAAATAAGTAAGTTAGTAAGTAAATAAGTAAGTAAATAAGTAAGTTAGTAAATACGTAAGTAAATAAGTAAGTTAGTAAGTAAATAAGTAAGAAAATAAATAAGTAAGTAAGAAAGTAAATAAATAAATAAGTAAATAAGTAAGTAAATAAGTAAGTAAATAAATAAGTAAGTAAGTAAGTAAATAAATAAATAAACAAGTAGTAAGTAAATAAAAAGTAAGTAAGTAATAAATAAGTAAGTAAATAAGTAAACAAGTAAGTAAGTAAATACGTAAGTGAAAGTAAGTAAGTAAATAAATAAGTAGGTAAGAAAGTAAGAAAGGAAATTAAGCAAGCAAATATGGAGAGAAGGAAGGAAGGAAGCAAGGAAAGTTCGTAATAAAGATAATTTGCTTCTAATCAGAACGAGTAGCCGATGTTGTGGAAGCGGGTGGAAGTCGCAAATATCGTGAGTTTGACAGGAAACAACCGACAAATAAACAATGTTAAACAAATATTCCTTTCCTTTCCCAGCACAGACGTCGGTCCAGAATACTACTCAAGTACGTTTCAGAGATTTCAAAAACGATTAATTGTAGATGATAATATGCTATTTCACAGCGTGGTATATTTCAGCAATCTGACTAAAGTTATCTTTCACTACCTGGGGACAAGGGCGAAAATCCGTACCTGAAAGTGGGAGGACGGAACACACCCCTGTCCAAAAAGTGGGGGGACGGACCATCCCGCTTCCCCCCTCACCTTCCCCCCCCCACCATTATAGACCACTTGTGTACTTTGGTATATTTGCGCTACGACGACATGGTTTAAAGTGTTACATTGATACAATAAACAGAAATACTGGTAAAGATTATTATTTAGGCGTTTTAATTTTAATTTAACTGAAATTTTCAAATTATATAAGCAAAAAGTGGGGGTATAATTATATAGGCGTCCCCTTGTCCAAAAAGTAGGGGAACGTTTCCCCCGCCCCCCCCCCCCACCCCCCGCCCTCCCGGGATTTACGCCCATGCCGGGTGAGTCGTTACATAAACATTGCTTTCCTTTGTGTTACAGTCTTACGTGTTAAGTATTATATCTTGAGTTTTTTCATAATGGCTATAAATAAAACCAAGAGCGATAATCACTTCCTCAAAGTGTGTTGGGGATGGGGGGGGGGGGAAGGGAAGGGACGGAACATCTACCTGTCTAAAGGTAGGCGAACGGACTATCCCCCTGTCCTGTGTACTTCGATATATTTGCGCTAAGACCATACGTTTAAACGCATAGTCACACGACCCTTGACTTAATTAATTTCCAAACAAAGAATTAATTTTAAATTTAAATATCTGATTTCTCCATAGAAATACTTCATTCAGCTGCTTACATAACCACCGCATCTCGCTTATTATCAATATTTTAACAATAATAATGAATTATGTTCACGGAGAAATAAATCGGAAAAAAATAACGTGGTTGTTGTTTTTTTCAGTTGAAGGTGTGACATTTATATCAGTGGCGTTGGAACGAAATTCATATCGGGGTGGGGGGGCTGCTAATACTAAGAAGCAACTGACTTTACCAAAAAACACAAGAATAACAACACCCCTGTATATTTCGAGTCAGGCGACTGTAATTCCCCCGTTAGCCGTTATTTTAAAACTTCTTAATATTTGTGTAGTTCCAAAAACATTTCGAACCAATTTATTTCGCACACGAGGTGTTCCGATCTTGAACTTTGAAATTTTTAAATGTGAAAAAAATCTATCGACTTGACATGGAATTCCCTATACCATGGTTCAGTTAAAATGTCTTGAGTGATATGAAAACGAGATCTAGTATAACAAATGTATGTAAGTTTCATTAGTAATCAATATTTAGAGCACAAAGCCCCTTCAATTCCGTGGGACTATGCCTTTAAGAAATAGATCTGTTTTCATTCATTAATATAAAACTATAGCAATACAGGTGAACATTTTTTTTATACGTGAAATATATAAATTGGGTGTATGTTATCTGATGACTCAGTCTTTGTACCATTATTGCTATAATTAGTATGAAACTGGATCCATTTTGGATGTGCATGTTATGACATGGGGTGCACAAAAAAGTGACGTCACACGGGGTGTAGGTTTAAAGTTACATAGCTAAAAATATTAGTGGTCAACATATAAATATTGTGTTGCTGAATGATTGCCAACTGACTTTACTTTTTAAAAATGCTATTCCTATTTCTCCTCTGATATTGAGAGAAATTCTACAAGATGTGTTATGACAGAAATAACATTGGAATGCATACAAAAATAAATGGTAGTGTGCAACCTGAAAGCTGTATGCTAGTGTATTTACAGTGACTAGATATGAACTTTGTGGCTATATACATACTAGGGAAGAAACTTCACATACTTTTTATTTTGTAATGTTAATGAAGACATAATGTTTGAAGGTACCGATTAATTTACACGGAGCAGGATGTAGCTCAACGGTAGAGTGTCCGCATGTGAAGCTGTCGGTCGACGGATCGATTCTTCTCTGTGGACCCATTTGCAGTATGGGCTATTTTCCGTTCCAACCAGTGGTCCACAACGGGTTCATCAAAGGCCGTGGTATGTGCTAATCTGTCTTTGGGACAGTGCATATAAAAGACCCCTTGCTGCTTATCGAAAAGAGTACTCTATGTAGCGGCAGCGGGTTTCCTCTAAAAATATGTCAGAATGATTGACGTCCAATGGCCGATGATAAGATAAGAATAAATGTGCTCTAGAGGCATTGTTAAAAAAAAAACTTTACGATTAATTTACAGCCGTTTATCACATAAACATAACAACATATGACATTTATATGACCGTGCACCTTTTAAAAGTCAAACTCTGACCTTATTGTATATGTATAACTGCTAAATAATGACAGATAAAATGACTAGATTTATTACTATGTACACAGTTAAAATGTTTGATATATTTGTACATTCACGCAGACAAGTAACGAAAACAACCGAACTATTCCGAATCCAACCGAACAATTCCGCAGTGTGTCTAGCTAAACTATTCATTAAGAAATATTTCATAGAATTACAGGTGCGTGAGCAGAGGTCGGGGCAGAGGGTTCTGGTGTCGAAACTCACCCCTCAAAGTTATTTACATATATATTTATTTTTTATTTCATCCAGTTCATTAAATGCTGATGTTATGATTTACACTGTGGACCTCGTCCCAACGGCCCCTTGCATGCAAAATACTGACTTCACACGTGCCTGAATTTCCAGTGGCGGATCTAGAGGGGACCCCTAATTATTTTAATTTAAAAAAAAAATTGTTATAATTTATTTATCATTATTATTTTAACGTTATAGAAGCCGAGGATTTTGTAGCGTATCCCACCCCCATTGATTTTCTGGATCCGCCACTGAGTTCCCTATGAGAAACTCTCGTCTGGTTGTAACAAACTCCTTATATATGTAAGTATATATGGATATGTGACAGGATATGACCAAAAAAATAATAATTCAAAAAGGTTTTTTAAAAATACCTCCCACCCGCATTTTTGATGGAACAAACACGTTTTTTTTCTTTTTTACTTGGCCTAAAATGTATTACTTAAAGACAAACTGGACACGCTTGTTCTAAATGATGGTATCTGAAAATTAGGACCCTTCTGGTTCCTACATGGACCTAATAAACCCTACAGGTTCCATTAAGCTTAGAAACACATAATATATTAAATAGAAAGAGTCGGCCATCTTCGTTTAGAAATGTTTTGTCCAGTATCCGCCATTTTTCATGGTTGTCAGTGGTCTGCTGTTTCTCTTATTCCAGAAGTGATGTGAATTTCAGTAAGCTAAAGAAAAAAAGAAGAATTAAACCAAATTAAACTTGATCATTTACTCTAAAGCTTATTTATTTAATGGTATTTCACAATTGACCCTTTCCACGAATATGTAACACAAGTAATAATAAAATTATAATCTCTAAGAAAATGCAACACACGTATCAATAAAATTATAATCTCTAAGAAAATGCAACACACGTAACAATGAAATTTGAATCTCTAACAAAATGTAACATACTCTACAATTAAATATGAATATTAAAGAAAATGCAATACACATAACAATGAAATTTGAATCTCTAAGAAAATATAACATCCATAATGTATTCAAATTTGAATCGCTAAGAACTTGCAACACGTAACAATAGAACTATAATCTCTAAGAAAATACAACACACGTAACAATAAAATTATAATCTCTAAGAAAATACAACACACGTAACAATAGAATTATAATCTCTAAGAAAATACAACACACATAACAATAAAATTATAATCTCAAAGAAAATGCAATACACGTAACAATAGAATTATAATCTCTAAGAAAATACAACACACATAACAATAGAATTATAATCTCTAAGAAAATACAACACACATAACAATAAAATTATAATCTCTAAGAAAATACAACACACATAACAATAGAATTATAATCTCTAAGAAAATATAACACACATAACAATAACATTTGAATCTCTAAGAAAATGAAACACTATAATCAAATGTGAATATCTAAGAAAATCCAACACACTAAGATTAAAATTTGAATCTTTAAGAAAAAATAACATCTATAACGTATTCAGATTTGAATCTCTAAGAAATTGCAACACGTAACAATAGAATTATAATCTCTAAGAAAATACAACAAACGTAACAAAAAATTTGAATCTCTAAGAAAATGTGACACACGTAACAATAAAAGTTGAATCTCTAAGAAAATACAATACACGTAACAATAAAATTATAATCTCTAAGAAAATACAACACACGTAACAATAAAAGTTGAATCTCTAAGAAAATACAACGCACGTAACAAAAAAAGTTGAATCTCTAAGAAAATACAACGTAACAATAAAATTTGAAAGTGTAAGAAAATGTAACACACAAAATATATTAAAATTTGGGAAGCGGAGACTACCTTGTCTGGCTGTACTTACCATCATGATGAATAAAATATGTAAATGACTGATTTGCCAATATTCTGCTTACAAAATTAATTTTCAAAAACTATGCAATTCTACAGTCAGGTCAGGTCATAAGTTTGACCCGTGCCCACATTCCGTTTGGTTCTGGCACGTCACACCCCCTCCCCCCCCAAGCCCAATGTATTAAGACCAGGGCACCTGGAAAAGGAAAGAAGAAAGGGAGAAAAGAAGGAAGTCTA
>JAULBS010127556.1:0-28550 GCA_032355785.1 Symmetromphalus regularis
TAACACATTATATAAGTTCAAATCACTGTTATCTATAATAACACTAAGTCTTATATTCAACATATTTCATAACACATTATATAAGTTCAAATCACTGTTATCTATAATAACACTAAGTCTTATATTCAACATATTTCATAACACATATAAGTCACTGTTATATTATACACATTTTGTAAGGTCAAATCACTGTTATCTACAACAGCAACACTTCTATTCAACACATTTCATAAAAATATACATGTAGGAAATGGCTGACAAATCCCCTGCCTCCCCTCCACCCCACCCCCCAAGCTGAATTACTTACCCTCACAGTGGATGAGAAGAAGGGAGACAAGGGCAGACAAGGCTTCTTTGTCAGCCAGTATTTCCATCCTGGTGGCCGTGTCATACACAACACAGACGTGTAGCAGCCCGACGATGCTGTCGTTCATCTCAACAAGATCACGGAATGATAGCTCGCTCTGTCCGGCACTCTCACCTGATGTGGTGTGTTTACAGCACTCTTGTAGCAATGTCGGGTTTACTAAACTGATTACAGATAAACATTATAGCAATTAATTCACAGAAATTCGTAATTATTGTTTAAAATAATCACAACATAAATTTCTTTCTTTTTAAATATATTTTGACAAAACTTGCAACATTGTAGCAATGTGTCTAGACACCACCACCTTCATTTTTTTTTCGTTATGTTTTTTTAAAACTAACTTCTAACTCCCCACTACCAAATACAACAATTCTTACAAATTATCTTGGAACCCTCTTCAAAAATATCTGCATCTATCCCTGAGATATACCAATTTAAACAAGTATTTTATAATCTCACCTAGTAAGACATGGAATGAAACTACCTCATAATGTCCTGTGAGCCAAAACAAATTGTAACCATTTAATGAAGTACTGTCAAGCCTCACCTAGTAAGAAGAGGAATAAAACAATCCTGTTTAAGGCACTGGAATGTATCCTGTGGTGTGAGTACAGTGAGGTTACGAAGCAGACGACAGACGGCCGACACAAGACACGGTGTCGTGACGCTCTGACATTCCAGGTTTTGATCAGTCTCTTGTGTACTGTTAGAGGCTGCATCAAGCCTAGCTGTAGTTAAAACAAATAAAGTAACTATAACTATAATTTCAATAAATAATGAGTAATTTCACTAAACTTACTTATTAAAACATATAAATTAACATGCTATAGTTAAAATATATAAACTAATTATAATTTTAAAAAAGTAATTGAATGTTTTCATGAAATTTGCTGTAGTTAAAATATACAAATCATAATTTTAATAAAATAACTGAAGTGTTTTCATGAAAATGTAGTTAAAATATATAAACTATAATTTTAATAAAGTAACCAAAGCATTTTCAGTAAACTTACTATAGTTAAAATATATAAATTATAATTTTAATAAAGTAACTGAAGTATTTTCAGCAAACTTAGTATAGTTAAAATATATAAACTATAATTTTAATAAATAACTGAAGTGTTTTCAGTAAACTTAGTAAAGTTAAAATATAATTATAAACTATAATTTTAATAAAGTAACTGGTGTTTCATGAAACCCAGAGTAGTTGAAACACTTACAGTGGAGCAGGAAGGTGCTGAAAAGTGAAGGGGCACACACATATAATTATTTAAATTGGAAAATTAATAAAAATATCTAAAACGTGTCACATGCCCCCCTTGCACCCCCCACAATTGTTGTATTAATATTATGTGATGCACAAGGTGATACTGAAATAAAATATCTGTCTGTGCTATGCCTGTGACTTACCTAATCCAAACCGTGGAGTGCCTGCTGAGCTGACTGACGTGGTCGGTGTTTGTTGACCAAGTCGAGTATGGCTAGTCTGATGCACTGTACCTGACACCTTGAATACACAAATATCACACTTCACTGTAGTTTGTTAGAATAACTCATAATTAATATCAACGTCTAGAACACTGGTGCTTGTCCTATGAAGACCAATCTGTGACCCATGTTGAGTGCACTTGAAAATTTTTCCAATATAAGCATATTAAAGCCACAACTATTAACTTAAGGTGTTTAAGACCCAAATAACAAGCCGGGCATGGAACCAACTTTATTATTATAAAGGAGTATTCACTTTTATGGCCATTACGAACACCAGCTCACTTTGCAAGTGCTATTATAATGCCTGAAAAAAAAATTGTTTCCGGGCATCAAAACCTTATCTAGAGAAAGGGACTAGCCATAATCCGTATTTCAATATTTTAACATTTTGGATTTTTATCTAAATCTGTAGATAGAAAAAAAACATTTAGTACCAATCATATATAAAATGTTTTCACTATATTTAATATTTAGGCCTCTATCAGAGTACAAACCTCATCATATGGTAGGGACTGCAGTGTTGGATCATGTATAGAACCTTGTGATCTGTCTGTTCGGCTGACACTAGCAGCTAAAGAGTTAAAAAGAAAGTTAACACATTTTTACATTTTATACTGGCAGTTAAAAAGTGAAGAAAAAAACAAACACGTGTTACAGTGGTTTATAATGACAGCTAAGAGTTAGAAACAAACACATTTAAAAATAGTTTATACTGACAGGTAAAGAGTGAAAAACAAACACATTTAACAATGGTTTATACTGGCAGATAAAGAGTGAAAAACAAACACATTTAACAGTGATTTATACTGGCAGGTAAATAGTTAAAAACAAACACATTTAACAATGGTTTATACTGGCAGATAAAGAGTAAAACACACACATTTAACAGTGATTTATACTGGCAGGTAAAGAGTTAAAAACAAACACATTTAACAGTGGTTAATACTGGCAGATAAAGAGTTAAAAACAAACACATTTAACTGTGGTTTATACTGGCAGGTAAAGGATAAAAAACAAATTTAATTTGCAACTGTTAGAGTTTATTGTGGGAGCTAGAAAGATGAAAAAACCCCACATATTTATAATTATGCTTCTACAACAAATGATAAATTTTAGTCATGTTTATGTACCAAACATACTTAATATACATGTTGTTTCAAAGCCAGCTATACATGGGTGAAAGATCAGGGTATCACAACAAATCATACGAAGTCTCAGAGCTAGCTGTATGAGGGTAGAAGTTCACAACAAATCATATTAAACTGAGACATGTAGTATGGTCTATATACCTGACGTACTGAGTGTAGTCTCGGAGCTAGCTGTAGACATGACCTGCATCTCGAGGGTGATGCTAACTGGCTGTATGATGGTGTGGGGGTAGAAGTTGGACAGCAGGATGAGCATCTCCTTGTAAAACTGACTGTGATGCAGCAAAGCCATCAGTGCTGTCAGGCCAACAAGAGAGACATCAAACTCAGAGTCAATGACAACAGGTCCCTGCCAACACTTGGTTCCAGTGTCAACACTGCCACTTGGCATAGTTTCTGATGTCAGGTTTACCAGAAGAAGTGCCGCCTAAAACAATAAAATATAAAATTTTATAACAAGAATTCATTGCATATTCTACCGTGACTGGAAAATACTGGATTCTGATTGGCTATCTATCTTAAAGGCATATTCCCATGGAATTTAAGACACTTTGTGCTTTAGATATTGATTACGAATGAAATTTACATACATTTGTGATACTAGATCTCACTTTCATATCACACAAGACATTTTAACTGAACCATGGTATAAGGAATTCCATGAGTCAATCGATTTTTTATTACATTTAAAAATTAGAATTCTTCAAATTTCAAGAAATGTTTTGCAGCTACAAAAATAATGGCTAATGGTCATATGACTCGAAATATATACGTCACATCTCCTTCAGTGGAAACAAACATTATTTTTTAGATTTATTTGTCCGTGAGCATAATTCATTATTATTTTTAAAATATTGTTAATAAGCAAGATGCGATGATTATGTAAGTAGTTGAATGAAGTATTTCTATGGACAAATCAAATGTTTATATATAAAATTAATTATTTGTTTGGAAATTAATTAGGTCAATGGTCCGTGACAGTACGCGTTTAATAAACAGATTTATATCATCCCTGATACTGCGCCATTATAATTCGGCTGTTTTACTTGTTTTATAGTGAGGTAGAGTTAGGACATAAAAGAACTCTGATTTCTTTTTTGATATATGATTTGAGACAACTAAATGTTACTTTTAGCATTTTCAAATCCATAATGACATACATCAAAAAATAAATCAGAGTATGTTAATCTAAATATACTTTTAAGAGCCAAATGCAATTACAAACACAAATAAGCACATCAAGTGAACTGCTTAAACTCAAAATATTATCAAGTGAAAACCCTGCAAGGTTGTTAGTAAATAAACATAATTTCTTTTCCTAATAGGTGAAATGATAGCCATGTATGTATGTTGGGGTATTATTAAAGAAAACAGTATTTTACTAAGAAATGAAAGAGGCAATAATTAAACATCTGTTTACCTGCTGACGGACCATACTGCATTCTGACTGGTCAAGCAGAATGCTGAATGCAGCTCCCCATATTCCACCCGGTATGTCTTTACAATTAGATGTAATCATTAGGCGTCCCGTGTCTGTCGACGTCAAAGTCACCGCTATTCCCAGTCCAGCTGACCTCACCTGAAAGTAATCAGTGACAGATATCATTGTTAGTTCTGTCTCAGCCGATATATCTATGAAACGTAAACTTGGTGTTTTTTTTTACTAAAATATGTATTACAAGAAATTATTTCACAACGTTAGAATATAATTAACTTATTGTTTTTAAAATTATTAACTGACAAATTTGGCTACTACTGTAGCTACATGTAGTTCTAAAAACATCTGATAAAATCATTTCTAATAAGAAAGACTTGAACAATTTGAAGATGTGGATTAGACTTGACAATAAGTGGCTGCTAACATAGAGATATCATTCTGGTGATTTTTCTACATAAAATTTTTATAACCCTCAAAAACATTAAATACTTAATCAGTGAAGCTAATACATTCATTTAGCTTTTTAATAAAACTGAAAATGTAATAACAGCTTTAAAATGTTACAGTTTCTCACCCAATTTATGAATCTAATGTGAACTATGTAAAGTATGCGAATGTAATAGTTGTATTGCCAACCCCAATTTGTAGAGTACATTAATCTCTCCAAAGTTTTAGAGTATGGCTCCTCATAACAATGAAATATTCTTAGTTCCAGCTACTGGTCCACAACTGATATATCAAAGGCTGTCCTAAGTGCAGTCCTGCCTGTGGGAAAGTGCATATGAGACACTCTGCTATTAAGTATTCTCTGAACATTGTGTCACACCTGCCAAGTGTCTGACCCGTAATAACTGGTGATTAAACAATATGCTGGGGTACTTTTCCACCTTCAGATAAGGGTAATCATGTTAACCTCCGTACCTCTGGATCTCTGTATGCCCACAGAGTCAGCATCCAGTTCAGACCAGGTTCCCCGCCTGCATCTGTCCTCTGACTTGAGTACAACCACTGTTTCACCCAGTCCTGTAAAACAACACTCATTGCAAACTGTGACCAGCTCTCACAGAAGAATGGGCTTGATGTAAATTTAAGAAATATTGATTTATGCATTCCCAGATACTGAGTGGTGTTAGCTTTACAAAACAATAAACCATTTTAAAATAATGCAATAATTAAGGACATTTTTAAATATTATGAATTTTGCAAAAACTCTGATGTTGAAGAAATGAGCTTCAGTTTAATGGGAACAATGGTATGAAACCTCGTAGCTTTTCAACATGTAATCACTCATGTTAGAAAGTACTTTTAAAAAAATGTCATAACCAACATTTTAGTATTGTTTTTTTACATGCATAAAACACATATACAGGTATAACAAATGAACAAAGTTTAAGCCTTTGCCAAAAATTTACTTTTTATAAAATGTCCCCATATTTGTTTCTTACTACTGCGGAACATCAACTTTCAGTAACAAGTGCTTATTTTTGCTATAGCAGACACAACTGTCAACAAATGCTTTGTTACACGCAAGTGAACCACAATCAAATATCAGGAAATTTCATAACTCATAACTTGTACTGTGTTACAAGTATAAACTTACAGTTCTACCATGTTTCTTATTGTTATATTTCACAGCACATATTAACCAATTAGGTTCATTCACAATTATCAATATTTCTCTATCTATACAATGCATATGATGAGAAGGAAAGTTATCACTACCAGTGTACAAATTTAAACTCATTAAACTGAATCAACATTTGGGAGAAAGGTGTGATCTGAAAATTTGTATGTTCTGTATGAATGTAAAAATGCTGGGAATTGTGAACAACCCTTAAGAAAACTTACTTATTTATTGCACGTATAATTAAATAAAAGTTAAAGCTTAGTTGCAAAGTACTTTTATTACTTTTAAATTAGTAAGATTAAACAATTATTTGTTACCTTATTATCAAACAAGACAGCCATCTCATATGCAAGGTGACGAAGACAAAGTGTTGCCGATTTTGTAACTCCCTTGCCCATGTATGACATAGCCGTTCCACCACGTCCCACATGGAATGCAGAAACAACCTGTGCAAATTAAAACATTTAAAATAATGGTGATAAACAACAAAAAAGAAAGAAATTCTTTAGACTAACATTACATCAATATTATACATAATAACTATGTAAGACATAATTCAAGTTCCAGTAAAAGGATTGGAAATTAAACTTTTATCAAATTTAAAATCACGTTCAACAGTTTTTATGGAATTATTTGTTGCATCCCTTATAATTTTAGGTAGTCTTCCTCTTCATTTACACTGCCTACTGTAAAATACTTTATTTTTGCGGGAACTTAATTATCGCACTTTTCGCACAAATGTATTTAGCGCGAAATTAAGAACCCGTGAAAAATTAAACCTAACTAACTGTCCAGCTAGTAGTAATTGTGGTCCAACTTTCAACCTTTTGATACGATCAATCAACGGTCATGTTTCAGAGCGTAGATAACGATAACTTGTGAAAAAATAATAATAAAACATCACAACATGCAATTTAATGTTCTTGTTTAATGTTGAGTGTGCTATAATTTATGTTTGATAATTTTTTATTTTACTAAATTACTTGTTTTACTTTAAGTTGAATCATAAACATTTGCTTTGGCCGCCATCTTTGTTTATTTCACTGTCCGAAGCGGGTGATAATTAATTACTGTGACCACTGAAATTTTAGTTTCACTATACATGCACAATGAGTGGTGAGGAGGATGGACAAGGATTAATATACCAGACTAATTAAATGGATATTTTGCTGTTCTATTACATGAATAATAATTTTAAAACGATTTTAAAGGTTTATTCCTTTCTTTCCGGAATAATATTTCACAGGTGCTAAGTTGTTTACACCGCCCATGTGACATAGTGTACGACATTGGTGATTGTCATTTGCGTTTCGACATGTTCACAAAAATATTTGGTTGGATTTTAAAAAATATGAATTGCCAAGCAATTTACTAATACTAGTATGTATTTATATGGTACTTGAAAAAAAAAGTTTTTGTTTAATCAAAAATGCACGAAATGTTAATTCAGCGAACATGGCAATTTATCTTTTGCACGAAAATAAAGTATTTTACAGTACAATACTTCATTCTTATGGCATACTTTCTGACTGCACCCCTTCTCTCAAATGTTAATTACCACTTGTTTCCATACAAAAAAAAAAAGTTTTGGGGAGTAATCTTTCCATCCTTAATTATTATGACAAAGTATCTCACAAAATAATGATTCACATCAAAACTACCTCAAATACTAATTTAATTCATATATAAAAAAATTTGTTGTCTTTAATATTTGTGCATAGTTTATGACTAAACAATTTTATTTCAGTTATATGACACAAAGACATTAGAGCACATGAAGACATACAAGGCCGACAGACCTGTAAACTCTGCTGCAATATCACCCATATTTGATCATGTAAGTACTGTGTCTTCTTATTACCATCTTTAACATAGGCCCTGTTTAGGTGTTATCAATATACTCTCAATCCTATCATGAATACCTGAACACATAATGATGTGACAAAATCACGAGAATACATTTGTTTGATTCTTAGATGCCCATAACAAACAATAGGTTTAGCTACACTGATTTGAAAATCTGGATTCTCCATATTCAAGAAGTAGCATAATATAAATTTATAATGATTAGCTATGAAGTTCTTTAAAACACTGAATTCAAGACATGAAGTAAATAAAAATTTAAATACAGTCAAATCTCGTCATACCGCCCCCAGTTGTACCACCATCCCCGTTTATCACCTAAATATCCTGGAGTACCTATCGTCTACATTTAAATGCATGTAAATTTATCCCATTATACCGCCCCTCGAAATCCACCATCCGTCAACATTATAATACAAATGCATTGTAAAATGACCCATTATACCGCCAACGGTCAATCTTGTGCACAAGACAGACATTACCAAGGTGTTCCAAATATTTTTACATGGCCAAGATTTCCCGAATACATAATCAAAACCAGTCGAGGCATTCTGAATAGTTTTAGACTGTTCGATAGACTGGGTAAGTGGTCGCTATTATGTCCTATATAGTTTTGGTTGTACAGATACTAATAGAAAACCAATTGAAAACAATAAATGAAAAATAACTTTCAGATCCCTTACAAATATTAAGTCATTTGCATTTTGATACATAATACAATATGCGGAAATTTTATCTGAGTGTTCATAATACTGTCAGCCATATATTCAGATAACACTTGTTATAACGCCAAGATCAGTAGGGTCCTGAGTTAGGCAGTATAACGAGGTTTGACTGTATTTTAAGGTACAAAATTAGTTGAGTTATTGCTCGTTTGCTTTCGTGTTATTATTACTGCAAATGTTGACATTTTGTTATTTTCCTCAACAGGTTGTTCTTGGTGGAGGTCAGGAAGCTATGGATGTCACAACAACATCTACAAAAATTGGAAAGTTTGATGCTAAATTCTACCACTTAGTTTTTGAGGATGAATTTGGAAGAGTTAAAGGACATTTTGGTCCAATCAACAGTGTTGCTTTTCATCCAGATGGCAAAAGGTAACATTTCTTTACACACTTTATGTAATTTGAATTATTGTTTTTGTTTTATTTTTTGTTTTAATTGTTTATCTGTCTGTCTTTTTTAATTAAATAGTGAACAATAAATGTATTTTTGAAATATCAAATGTTTTAGGTCCTGCTGTTTTGTTATACAAACCGTTTAATGTTGTGCCATTTTCTATTTGTATTAATTAAGTAATTTTGTCCGAGTTTCCAATTGTAGGACCTACAATAGATTAGGTTTTTTTAATTGTCTTTTTATGTTTTAAAAAAACTAATTTTTTTCACTTTATTTTTTCAGCTATTGCAGTGGAGGAGAAGATGGATATGTTAGAGTGCATTCATTTGATCAGTCGTATTTTGATTTGAAATTTGAATATTAATATGGATTATTTTAACTGTGAAGTGCATTGTGATAGTATAGAAAATAAGAAAACAAAAATTTAAACATCTTCTTGTGTTTGTCTTTTAATTATGTTTCTTAAGAAGCCAATTTGGTAACACCAGACTATTTATTGTGTATATGTTGCACAGGACCCTTGGTCCTTTGCCATTAAAATTCACTGACCCAAGTTAACAGTGAAATATATTTAATTACTACAGCTTTTTTTTGCTATTGAAATAATAATTACTTTATAATTTCAAGCTTAGAATATCTATTTTGACATATCCTTGGTGTTTCTTGTCATCATATTTTATGTAGTAACAAAACCCATTTTATATCAAACTAAAAGTCAGTTACCTGAAATGCTAACAAAATTATGACCATAAAAATTGTTTTACCCCAGCATTTTCTGAGAACTTGTATAACAGTTGAAGAGTGTTTTCACAAAACTTAATAAGTTAATATGTTATCTGTATCTTTGGAGAAAAACAATGTTATAAGTTCCCAGTACATGCATAGGATCCTATGTGTAGGTGACAAACCTCCAAAACTGTATAAATTGCTATTTTAATATAATGTGAATGAGTATGGTACCTTAAACATGCAATTATCTTCATTTATCAAACTTGTAGACTTGTGAAAACACATCAGTTTCTCTATACCAGTTTCTCTATACATTTCAGTTGGTCACATGGATCATGTAACAGAGTAAACTTAAGATTTACGGTTGATATAATAATAACTGTAACTGGCACCTTCATATATATTATTATTATTATGATGTAAATAATTGTATACTGAACCACAAAAGAAACACTATAGATATGATGCAATTATATGTTTAATTTCAAGGTAATGTCGATGCCTTTGTGCACATCTTAGAGTCAGTTTTTGGCACACAGCATCAGGATAGAGTGCTGAACACTGTAATGGTTGTGAAGGGGCGGAGCAAGTGTGGATAACAGGAGGTGCATTCCAAGTCAGTATCTCGTGTGGCCAGCCTGTGCGTTGATGACAGACATGCATCTTTGGTACATGGAAAGCATCACGTGGTTGATGAATGCCATTGGCACTTGGGCCCATACCCTGAGAGAAGCCACATGCAGTTGAGCAGCAGTTGTTGGCCTGAGGTGCACCTGATTGAGTCTTCGTTGGACCTTGTCCCACAAGTGTTCCATCAGATTCAAATCAAGACTGATGGCTGGCCAGTCCCTGGTTCGCACGTCATGCTATTGCAGGAAGTCCCTGGTCACTCTGACCATATGGGGGCAGGCATTATATTGCTGGAATACATGGTTATTAATGAAATGGGGCAAAATGTGGGGTCTTAGGACTTGGTCGATATACAGCTGAGCTGTGACTCATTTTCTCTGCCTGGATCAATATTCTGAAAGACAAGAGGCCCCACCTGCTGGTTAAAACCAATTGCTCCCAAACCATGATGCTTTCACCTCCCCATGGGTTCCTTTCCATCACACACACATCGGAGTAGCCTTCGTCCCTCCTTCACCAGACCCTGGCTCTGCCATCCATTGTTGAAATGCAGTATCGACTTTTATCAGAGAACTGTCCTCCATTGCTAATGACACCAATGTTGATGCTGCATGGCCCATTGAAGTCGTGCCTGACTATGACGGACGGTGAGGATGGGAACCTGAGCAGGCAGCGACAAGAGAGGTTGTTGGCAGCCAGGCGATGTTAAACTGTGTCTGCACTGTTTGGTCGCTGCTGGGTCCCAATGGTCTGACGAGCTGTTTCAGCAGCCGGGAGGAATCGGTCATACAGGTGGTGCTGATGAATGAGCCAGTCTTGTCGAGGGGTGGTAACCCTGGGTCAACCCCTACGAGGACGGGCTGTTGGTGGCATTGTGGTGATGTTTTTGTCATTGTATCGTAGTAACATGGACATTAAACGCATTCGCCACGACCTGTGAACTCTGGCCAGCCTGTTACCTCAAACGCCTGTTACCTCTTGATTTGTTGATAAATGCGGCATACCTAATGCATTGAAATTACGAATGCCAGACCGGAAGTTAAGGTTGCCTTTTATACAGAAATGAACCTTCATGATCATTTTTTTTTTAAATACAGGAAATATTCTGAATGTTATTGTGGGTTTTCTTTACATTGGTAAATAATGCATTTCTTTTGTGGTTCAGTATATAACATGTCCGTAGCACTATTTAAGTATAGATTTATAATAGTTATACCCACACTTTATGAGGTGTATCAGTGAATATCCTAGTTTTGGTTGTTCTCACGACCAAAACTGTAGGGTATTCCCCGATACACCGAATAAGTGTGAATATAACTTATATGCCCACTTCCAGTCGAGTTATTAAATTAGACTAATACAAATCGCCTATAGTATAACAATAATAAGTTTAAGTTGTATGAACACAACAGTGCTGAAATTTGTGAAAGAAACTCATTTTGGGCACGTTTTCAAACTGCAATCTTGATATGTACATCTTCTAGACAGTATCATATAGAAAAGTACAGAAAATAATTGTTAAATTACATTATTTTCTGTAATTTGTTTTACTCTCTAAAAATAGACTGACTAGAAGTTTTAATCCACATTTTACCAAATGGTTTGATTAGCGCAGTAGGATGAGCTGGTCCACAGTTGATGGACTAGTTCAAGTCTTCATATGAAAAATTATTTTAGTTTGTCTTAGGTTTCTATGTACATATATTTCTATGTGTTGTCACATTGATGTTATAGTAATATAATGTTAAGTATGCAAATTTAATGTCTATGTAATAAGCAGTGTAAGATATTCCTACACTTGTAACTGAAAAGTGTAGATGTATTGGTGAATACACCTACACTTTATACAAAAGAAACCATTACAACGAGGGTGGAAGTGGGGTAGAAAGTTTTAATAACTAATAATTTTTATTATAAACTGTTTTTTATTGTTTTCAGTATTTTTTGTAAGCCTACCCTTTTATTTGAAAATATATTGTAATTGGATTTAACATCTCAATTCAGCAACTGATAAATCAACATCAACATGTAACTGTATTTTATTGAATTAGAAAAAATAACAATATTGAATTTGAGCCTCTAAAAGATAATCTAACATGGAGAAGATGTGCCAAATCAAAACGTTATTTTGGTATATTTCTCTAAATAACATTTTGTAGAAAGTATGTCAAATTAAGTCATTGGACAGCAACTGATAAAATAACATTTGTTTTAAAAAATGCATCAATATGCATGTTATTAAAATAATTACCTTTAACCTAGAATAATATCAACACATCATAAGATAAGACAACAGCAAATTCCTATAATGAAACAATATAGCTATTGTAAATTATAGCAGTAGGTTTTTTAAAAATATATTTTACTTAGTTTATCAGTTTAATAGTTTTGTCCTTGTTTAGAATATACCAGCGAAAAGGTTGCTCCCAACATCTGGCACCTCACAAACACTGTTTGATCTGCAAAAAAAGAAAAATATTTATTTCATAAGGTAACTTGATGTTTTAAAAATCTTTTGTAAAATGACAAACACTAATGGTATTCAATATCTCAAAAACAAGAAAACATTTTGAACTCTCATTTTATCTTTAATTACAAAGAATATATATTTTTTAAACATCCATTCTTTTCTGGCATACTTTACAATATGTTTATTATTTAAATGGCTATTAAAAATAGGTTTAATGACACACATTAAAAAGAAATTATTTCTCCATTCCATCTTTTAAATGTTTTGCAATAATCAACATAATCCCTTTGGTGGTTAAGTCACAAATATTTATTTTAATGCAAATTATGTTGTACTTGTAATGCTATACCCATATTGCTGAAAGAAACTGCTCATCTTATTTGAAGCCAGTGTTCTAGTCTTAACATCACATGACCTTTTTTCTTTTTTCCAACTGAGCTAAAAATGGAGAGAAATAAACCAGTAGTATGCAACTCTTGGTAAAAGTGTTCATATAAAATATAAACTAAATAGCATGGACATTGCATACACTATATACAATAACAGAACAGAATGAATGAAATCCCTTAAAAATGTGATGCCCACTATAACAGACGTGTATGCATAATTGTTGCAGGGAATATCGAAAGGAAATAATGAAATGAGTTAGTAAAGAACTCTTCCTATAATGCCTGTTGGGTCTGAGTATAATCCACTATATGAATTCTCAGGAATTTTTAAAAGTGCAAATACTGGGGCATGAAAATATGAAATTTGAATACACAAAGATAACAATTTGTTGTCTGCTGGATTATTTTGTAACAAACTAAAAAGCACCTATTTTGAAAATACTTTCTTCAAGATAATTCATATTCTCTGCTTACTTCTCTTTGAAGGATTCAATTTCTTTGTTGAAAAATAAAGATTTTGTGTAGAAATGCAGTTTGATTTTGTTATTAATACATTTTTCATTTTCCATAACGAAAATTGGTTATGGTTTTAATGGGATTTCCCATTTAGCTCAATTTTTTAATAAGGGACAGTTGTGTTATTATAATGTTTTTAAAGACCTCTCTGTGGAATTAAGATATGTTCTGAAAGAATAGTCTTGCTGGTGACAATAAAAATTATAATCAAAGCTTTGCTTATAATCAGCATAATCCTGTCTGATGTGACCATTTGTCCATTTTTTTCAAAGATTTGTTTTGTTTAATGACACCACTAGAGCACATTGAATTATCAATCATAAGCTATTGGATGTCTCTTTTCAAAGATGCACGTAAACATTTGTAGTTTTTTTTATCATGTAAAGAAACATTCACATAATTATGATATTCATGCTTATGTAATAGGATACAAACATTAATAACAGACAGTTTAAAGCACACAAAGCTCATCAATTTGTAACATGTTCAGTCAAATAAAAAATCTGGAAGCCATTATTAAAACACACTTGTTTATCTGTATGAAGGAAGATAATTTGTGACAAAATTACCAACTCCCCTTTACTAAAAGCACAAAATCTTTCACTAACCTCCATCACTATGGAATGTTCAAAATTCTATTAATATATATATATATATATATATATATATATATATTAATAAATTATAAACACTTTATTTTCTTTAGAATGGAAATCAATTGTCAATTTTTGTTTTTGTATCGTGGTGTCATTAAACTTATATTTCTTATTTTATACCTTAAAACCATGAATCAAAAACACTTATCCAACACCTCTTTCATCTCAAAACTTAACATGGCATACAAAAAGATTAATATTCCTTTAATAATTGGAAGTAGTAAATGGACAACAAAAAATTACTTACAACATTTTCACAAGTTTCTTGATATGGACTGTAAGAACAAGAAATAAAAAATGCACACATAAGGCATATTTATAAGGAATTTCATGTAAATGATATCATGCAAATCTACATCTACTGAAATCTTTAAAAAAAGAATAAGAAAAAATTTATAACTAATTAAAAAAATAACATAGATCACAGATCTATGTGTAAAAATGTGTTGTGATCATACATATTGCGTGCATGAATAAAATCTAATTATAAAAACTATAACAAATAATAATGTAATTGCTGATTACAAAAAAATAATACCTTTTTGAATGTTTATGAAATGGACTTTTAGCTGGCATCATAAGTGGAGTCTTACACTGTTTGGACAATGACTGAGAATTTTCTAAATTCACTGAAGTAGGTTCATCAGTTACCCAAGCCAACACTTGACCATACGTATGTCTTGGTGATAGATCCTGCTGTGAATTGGGCATGGTTTTACTGGTGTGCGATTCATATGAGTATTGCATGGATTGACATATCATGTCCTTTGTAGCATTCCTATTGGTTTTGTCAAATACTGTCCCACAATCTTTGTATAGTTTGTCAGAACAAGTCTGATCAGTGTTACCGAAGATATCAGAATCATTATAACAGGGAAACTTCTTGCATGATACAAACTTTCTGGATTCATTTTCAACTGTCATGGATTTACCATTTGCAGATTTTCCAAAATCAGATATGTACTTATTTTCATCCACGTCAAAAATAAGGGTAGTCTGAGAAACAAGATGTGGGTTTTGGAAGATTGATGTTTGATCATATGGTGATTCATGAATGTTTCTCAGAAGATTCTGTGATGTTTGATGTGGTTGATTTGATAAGGCTGCAACATTTTCTGTTGTCTGAAGGCTGAGGGCATAATGTGTTTGATTTGATGTGGCTGTTGTTTGAAGCAGGGGTGGATTATGTCGATTTGACAAAGTTGGAACACATTTTGTAGTCTGAAACTGGGATGCATAATGTGATTGATCTGGCATGAATTGAACACTTTCTGTAATCTGAAGATTGGGTGGATAGTGCTGATTTGACTTGGGTGGAACACTTTCTGAAATCTGAAATTTGCGGGTGTAATCATGTTGATTTGACTTTGCTCTATTTTGAAAATGCAAGTGTTCTGGATGAGAGGGTGTTTGCTGGCTAGATCTTTGTTGTATAACTGATTTCTTATTTGTGAATCTGGAGGAAGGAAAGTCACTGTGTGTCACAGACATCTTGCCACAATTTTTGTTACCAAAAAATTGCTGTTTTCCTTTATAGACTTCAGACTGTTGGTAGTGCATTTGATTCCTGGGTGGATTTGTAATCGACATGTTTAAACTTTCATTCTGTTGGCTATTTTGAGCCATCTCTTCTGCAAGACATAATTCTTCATCACTGGAGATGTGATAAAAATTTATAATTTATTAATTTGGTTAAATAGTAGTGATTATTCTAAAAATATTGTACCATCATACAATTTTGATGGACATAAATTTTCACTGCCTAATTTATAAATCCATCCATTGAGTCCATCAGTCTGCATTTAAACAAGGAGGTACCTTCTTTAGTTACATATTGTAAATGCTTCATTAAAGTATTGATATTAAGTTTTAGTTACAATATTGTAAACATTGAACATTACAAAGTTTTAAACTATGAATCTTTTGGTACAGATTAAATACCCATATACAGTGAGACCTCGTTTATCCCGATGCCAGTAATCCGGAAACCCCGCCTTATTCAAGAAAACAAAACTCCCACACTGTAAATGTATCCGTTAATCCAGAAATTTGGTTTCCAGAACCGGACTATCATAATCCAAAATAATGTGTGAGAAATAAAGTTAATTTGCTGCATTTAACCGTTCACCACTAATTCCTTTTATATCACAGTACAGAAAAAAGGTGATCCCTGATGACAAGTTGCATAATTGACGAAAGTCAACATGGCTGCAAAGGGTTTCACTATTTTCTTAACGCTTATTGTGTGAGTGCTAGTTAATACAACTGTTGTTTTCTGGATCTTTACAACAGTTAATTAAGGTTTGGTGTAGTATATTTTAGAAGGTTAGATGTAAATAACATATGGAATTGAATATTAGGTCCATGCTAACACAACAATAAGGCTTATGTCTATCGTCTGATCCCAAACATAAAACGTTAATAAAATTAATATTGTTTAAACCATCAGTGGAGTGAGTTAATACAATTTGAACAATTGGAGTGAGTTAATACAATTTGAACAATTGTTGTCAACAGGTTAGAATATTACTGTTAATGAAATATATTTTCACACCAGTCGCTTTTAGTCAGTGCCATGGATAATCGAACTAAGAAATGAAAACATGAAATTACGGCCAGTATGCAGAATTCTTTTGCAGCCAATTTTTCGGTCAGACAACCAAACACAACAGACAATTTTCTGAAACACTTAAATCGTATTTGTTCGTGTACTAAATGAAATGCTGTTCATAGTTGTTATAAGAACATTGTTGTTTTTTCATTTATTTTTCAAGGGAGATTACACTCAATGTTTCAACAGTACAGAAATTCATTAATCCGGATACATTTTGGAGAAACAATGCTGTCCGGATAAATAGATCCCGTAATCATAAATTCTTTTAGAAATATCTGCAAAATTTATGTCAGACCTGTGAAAGTCACATGATAAACCATATGATGCACTAAACAATAACATTTATGGAAGGTACATTGGGTCATTACTTAGGACATTTTTCCGCAAGATTTTAGGGCCGTTTTGGTAGGAAACTAGTCACATCTGTATGTTAACTTTAGTAGAAGAAATTATTTTGTCCATCTTAAGTTTTGAATCCATATTCCAGTAATAAGGTGGGACTCAGAATTTTGCTGCCCTTTGCATGACGAAGTGACATTCGTTTCTGACAAGCAAATTATATGAGTTTTTGAAAAACGTTTCATGAATTCATTATTGAAAGAGGAACTTGAAACATTAAAGTTACAAGAAATATGAATTCTACAATATCTCATTATGGACAAAAACAGAGCGAATGAAACCTGATAAAAATAGGACAGAATCACCTTAATGCATCAGTAGCATGTTACCTGGAGGACAGCATTGTAACAGTAGCAGATTATCACTGGTATTCAGCATAAAGTATCATTACATCAGAATGGTAAATGTTAGATATTTCATGAATTTTATTACCAAAGCTACAATTTATGAGTTAAGAATGGGAAATTTTGAAGAGATATGTTAAATGATAATCAAGGGCAAAAATCATCCAAAAGTTGGAGGAGGATGGATCATCTCTCTGTTCAAAAAATATTGGGATGTGTCGTCCCCCACCTGGATTTAAGCCCATGATGGTAATAATGATCACAATGATGATGTCCAAACAGTACTTACCTAAATGGACTGGTTGACCACTGAGTCTGCACATTGTGGTTACTGAAAGCTTTCTTTTGCTCATCAAAATCATTGTGCTGCATCATAGCCGGCAAGTCAGCGGTACTTGGGGTTCCAATGTCCAAATCATCTAAAAATAGCCATATTTAACAGAACAAAACACACTTGGGAAAGTTGGACAATTCTACTATGTTGCTGAATATTTGTTACTGAAAAGCAGTGCCAACTCTTTTAAGTATCAAATTATATTTTTCACATAGATGCATTTTTGTTTTAAGCAAATTTTAATGCCCCACAATTTGTGTATTAAAAATCCATTTTACATTTTATGTGCCATCTTCTTATTGGGAAAGTACATATAAAGTGATTCCTTCTTGCTAACCAGAAATGATTAGCATATATGGTTGCAGAAGATTTTCTCTTTAAGACTTAACATATTTGAACCTTAATTGGGTAAAAGCACAAAACATTATTTATGGGGGAAAAAAACAACTGGTTATGATGTCATACCTTCCTGGAAAAGAGATTGTCTCTCTTTTTGGTACATATCAAGTTGAGTCCAGGCTCCATTATTACCCACATGATTATAGGTTGATAGTTTTGGTTCATCTGCTGGTTTTGATTGAATGTCCATTGTCTTTGCTTTAAGAGGGCTAGGTTTGTGGTAAGCAAATTGATTCAGATATGTTGTTGAAGAAGCTAATCTTGTATCTTTCACCTTGAAACAAATAAAAATTGCATATTTAAATAATATTATAATAATTACCAAAGTTAATTGTTAGACCAAAAACGAATTATCTGCAATTATTATGCATAATATATTATAATGTGATATCAATGTCAAAATAAGGTCAACCAGCTAACTCACTTAACAGGATGCACCTTTAACATTAAAATGTGTTTAAAACAAAGAAAATAGGAAGCAACCATACTTCACCCATTTTTCAGTTGTAACTCCAATAAACAGCAAACATAATTTCACTGAATAAAAGAAACTGGACCATTACTATGTTTTAAAAGTGCAGTTGTAGTTGGGAATAAAAGATTAACTAACTTTTGGTCTTTTTAAGTGTGGCAAGGCATCTGTAAGTTGTAACATCTTGTTCTTTAACAGGCCAATTTGTGCTTCAACACCCCTTTTATCCTTGCTAATTTCAGTGCAATTTGATGACTTATTTTTGCTTGGAGTGCATTCTAAATTCATCAGTGAGCTGGATAGACCTTGCTTGCAGCATTTATGAGCACACACTGCCTTGTTCAGACATTTGTGATTACAACTTCTGTCATTTTGTGGTCCTATATAAGAATAAAAAATACTTCAAAAAAAATTGAAACAACAATATTTTAAATGGCAACTGCATCTTGACCGATTTGTATTTATTTTTCTTCTCAACTGATATTATATCTTACCATTTGGCACCTCTCACTTTCAGTATGAAATGTCTTAACATTATCCTTAGAAAACCGTTATAAAATTCTTGATTTAGTATAAATTGGCAATTTTGTTTTGAATTTGTAGAATAAATTCTTAATTTTATAACATTGTTGTCTAAAAGTAAAGACATAAGGATGACTTATATATTTATTGGAGCAAATATCTGCAACCAAATACAACACTTACCAGTGGTAAAGACACTGTTTAGTGTGTAACATATACATTATATTTGTCTAGTGATTAAACCATATAGATAAAAAAAAGAAAAACAAATGGGTGTCGATACCTGTAGATATTCTACTGGCTGCTTTTGAAGTATTGCATCTATCTGTAACAACCTTGAATAATAAAAGAAAGTGAATAATAAGGTTGTATCATTGTGACATACTACATACAGTACATTAACATTCTTTTCGGTATAATCCTTTTTGAAACAAAATATTTGTGATAATGAAAGCAGAAATCACTCAATTAATATTTTTTCTATTTTTGTTTGTTGGTTCCAGTCCCTTATTTACATCAATCAAATTATTTCTTTTGATTTGTGATAATGAAAGCAGAAATCACTCAATTAAATTACTTAATAGTTATAATCACAGGTCAGTTTAGTGACCTTTGGTAAAATTACAGTTGAAGATATATTCTTGATGACTAAATGATACAAATATTCAAAGTGACTAAAATATATTTAAAAATTGAATTAGTTTTTATGTAACGTTAAACAAACAAATTCAACTTTTCATGGTTATTTATTAGGAAAAGTTGTATAATCTGTTCCATCTTATTACCTAATAAATAGAACAAACAATTTTAGATGTAGGTAAAGCAAATTTATTTAAAGAGAATAAGATGACATATTTCTATATAGCATACTGCCAAATTACAGATCTGTATTGTTTACTAGCTGTCCATTGGTTTATAAACAATGAAAATTGAAAATGCTCACTTCGCGGATGGATTCTCTGAAAAAGCTGTCTGTGTAGACCGGAGTGTAGTTTGTGTGAATATCCAAACCAACTGAAATATTAAAAGAAATGATTTTTTATTTACACTTTAATAACACCCTAGTACACAGATTAATCAGTGGTTGTTAGGAGTCAAGTGTAGTTCATATGTGACACATGGTTCAAAGAAGATACCCACTACAGCCATATAAGTTACTCCTTTTGATTGGTGGCAAGGGGTCTTTTTATATACTTTTTCCCACAGATATGATGGCACATACCATGACCTTTGTAACACCAGTTCTGAACCACCAGTTGTTAATACTGAAGAAAATGTATTTCCTGCAATAAGAAATACTGCTTTTGTAGACACTGTATCTTCATAACAACTACATTGTACACCAGCAGTGAGATTTATTATTCCAGACTAACATCAGCAGAATTAGCCATTTATTGTTATTATTATTATTTATTGTTTTGAATATACTAACAGTTGTTTGCAAAGATATGTATTTATGAAAAAAGCATCACAGTACTAATCCAGTTTACAGTAAATGTTATGTAGACTTGCTACTTTACTCACCGTATTGAACACTTAACAGATGCACATGAAGATCAGGTCCACCATTGGCTCTCTTCACCTCTAACCTTCGACTCCAGCCATCATCTCGCACTATAGAAGCATCTCTGGATGAAAAAAAAAAGTTATCCTAATGTAATCATCAAATATAACTGCACTAATATAAAACCTTTTTGTTAAAATACACTTTGATTAAAAATTCAAGACTAAATATGACCTCAACATGACCTTCTAGACCACTAAAATCAAATCAATAGTTTTAGTCACCTTTTTTTAATATAGAATTTATTTTACTGACATATGTTTTGAACTTTTCTTAAATAATACTGAGAAAATTAACTGCTACATGTTGCAAATGTTGAATCCTTACAGACAACTATTGTTAAAACAACAAGAACTAACATAATTCTCCATTTGAATACAACTGAATTGTCTTGATCACCAATCAGTAGTATAGATTGATGGTCAGTCTTCCCTCCTTTGTGGTCCATGATTGTCTCCTTGTTCACTAGATTAATGTTTATCACAATTTCTGATGACTGTGGCTTGTATGTTTTCAGCTGAAAACAAACTTAACTAATCAAAGTTAGTTTGAAATAAAAACATAATTTTTGGGGAACAATTACACATTGTCTTACTGCCTTCAATACCCGACATAAATGCATGATAGCACAAAACACATTTTGCGTTTTCAATAAACCCCTATAATAAAATATTATTTTATTAAATGTAAATAAGATGTAGACAGCTGTTGATGTGGTTTATTAGAATGCCCAATCCGGCTTGGATGGTCCTGACAGGAGCTTCAGATTAAGCTCGTGCAAACATAGCTCTCTGGGTAACTGAAACATGCATGCCCTCTTACCACATCATGGAATGAACCAGTTGCTAAAACCATTAAATTTGTATTGTCTGTAGTTACAGTTATTAAAACAACAGTTGGAAAATACAACCTGTTCTATTGACATTTCATACTTTGGCAGAGCTGCCACTGCATCTCGAACTTGATTACCAAATGGTGGATGTCTGTTTACAATCTGAAACAACAATGTTGTTTTAAATGCACATATTGGTTGTGTAAGAGAATATATGTGAAATATAAATTTACAAATATACGTTTAAAGAATACTTAGTTCGTTACACCAGTAAACCATTTTGATTCCTTTTTCAATATAAATTTGGTCCTCTTCTTTTGAAAATATTAAGGAAGTAATCCATTGCACAAATGAAAATCCTTCCAGGTAAGGAATTTCAAAAGATAGAGCAGTTGATTTTTCACATTAATAGTTTAATTTTTGAAGGATTAAAAAGAAAAAGGGATAAAAGACGAGTGCAGAAACACAAGGCACTTTCCATTTCCAGGTAAATGTCAAACAAAGACAAGCAATCACTCTCCAGTAACGGAGAGGACTGTATTAAAAAAATGTTTATACAATAAACCAAAAATTGCACAGAATGATTTAAATAATAAATATTAAAAGACATGTCTCAAGTGCTGGAAAGAGAAAGGATTAACTAACCTCAATCTGGTATATTTACTTACAATTAAATTTCTATTATAATCATTAGTCTAAAGGTATCTTGTTGGTGTAGTTTGTTTATGTTTTTGTTCATACCATAGTGAATCTAAATGTTATCTAAGCCAGAGGTTCCCAACCTGGGATAAATTTACCCCATGGGGTAAATTCTGGCTACCCTGGGGGTAAATTTGTTCACTGACTGACTATTTTTGGTTCTGTTACACCGGTATCTGTTTATCATTAGTTGTTCATAAATAAGTGCAATAACATTGTTATGTGCTATTATTAGTTATTTTTAAATTTCCCCTTTGTTGGTTGCCTTATTATGATAGATGTCTTAACTCAAATTACTGAACAAAACAGTTGGAGGTAAATTTACTTTCAAAAAGTTGCCGTGGGTAAACAAGATGAAAAAGGTTGGGAACCCCTGTCTGTGATAGACATCAATCATCATCATCCACAGATAATATCTTTATCACATTTTAGCAACTTAATTTATAATAGAAAAGTATTTTCAAAACCAATTAAAATTAATAATGAAATTACTAAATATTTAACAAAATTTGCTTACCAGTTCAATTTCTCTGGGATTGGTATCTTCCAGAGCATGAAATGATGTCAAACCTGCATTTACAAGTGCTAGAGACATTGTTGGTCCTTTAAAGCAAACAGAAAAATGCATACAGTTGATAAGATAACTTACTTTTCATATTAAAGATCCTAAGTAATAGGATTTGATACTACGACAGGATCAAAACCAATGTTGTTTTTAAATGATTGTTTGTTAATGTATACAAAACTTTCAGAAGTCCACAGTATGGATAAATGGAGATATTAAATGGAGATGTTTGATGTACTATTACTCACTGGTAGACTCATTACAGCCCTGTCACACCACTTAAAAGACAGTTTTGGGGTTTTGTCACAAAGAGAACTGCAATGGTTTTTTTTAATGTCGCTTGAATTTGGAATGTTTCATGAAAACACTTCAAATGTAACAAGCATTTTTATTCTTTAACACAATTCTAGTTAATCCACTTAGTGGCGCCAAAAGTCAAACAGGAATGGAAAATAAATTTTGGAATACTATACCATTACTAAACCTAATCTACATGGGAAGTGTTTGGCCATGACCAAATTAGACTGGGTCAGTTTAACCAGGCATAAATTAATGAAGCATCAACACAGACAATCTCTAGATATTATGCCATTACGACAAGCACACTGGCATCATTTATTATTGTAATAGCGCTAAGGTGTGCTACTTTTATATCAACAGATAAAAAATGTTAGAAAATTTATAATTTATAACGATTTTTTGATTACATCAAACTACTGTTTCACACATGCTAGGCATGGTCTACCTAACATTGCAGGGCTAAAATTTAAAACCTCATTTTTTGTTAATCATGTAGATGCATCACCAGGACTAGACCCAGACTAAAAGTGCTTTGTAGACACAACTCCAAATGTTGCTATTTTAATATGCAGTGTTTTGAGCTAAACATTTGAAAATATTAGTGGTAAATTTTACATACCGGTACATCTTTTATAATTAACAGTAGCAATTGATTTATCTTGCAACATTTATTCAAAATAACATATATATTGGAATATGTAACATCTTTATTTGACAATTAAAGGTAACAAAATGTCAGTGGTTGTAATGCCAAATAAAACCTCATATACAACTTCATATCTATCATAACAATTATAATTAATTTTCTTTTAATTTATTCCCACAAAACATACTTCACACACTATCTGTTCTAATGTTTTGAAATGCCCACCTATGCCATCTAACTGCTTTGTGACATATTTTGAATCATCCCAAAGTTTAGTTTTCACACACTTGAACAGCTGGATAGAAGTTAGAAGTGAAATGTAATCATTTCTTTGCCACAAAAATTCCATCAAGCCTAAAAAAGAAAATGTCAACTGAAATCATTAACTTATGAAAATACAACTGAATTAATAAACATACCCGGAACTACAAACTGCCACTTATTACTAAAGTAATTTTGTTTTGATATCAACACCATTATAATATAATAATTATTAATTTAGCATTCAATAATTTGGTCTATCTCAATAATAATGTTTATAAAGTATATGAAAAGTAAAAACTGTAAAAGAAATAACCTTTTTGAAGCTAACTGGCCAAACTCAATAGAAAAGATGTATATATCTAATAGAAAACCTCACATTTTGTCACTCTTTGTCCAATCCTGAAAATCTTGTTAGCATCCTGAGACAAAGAGAAATCTTGAATGGAAAGACAACCAAGTTGGGCTTGTATCAAACTTAAAAAAAAAAGGTATAATTATAATGGAAGACACTTTATAGGAATAAACATAATTTTTTGTACTTTTTTTCAGATGGTGAAATGACAGTGGAAGATTTTTAATGGATACTCATCATATTTGTATGCTTTTTAAGATGGGTGGCACAGTAAACCCCCCCAAAAAGTACAATATACATGAGCAAAAACATTATGAGAAAATTGTGGACCCATTATATATACTAGTAAACATAAATTAGTTCACACTAGATAAGTAACATTTATTTCAAGCCAAAATAAAACTGAATGCATTTGCAAACCACAAAATTGCTATGAATGAACAGGTAGATAATGTAGATGTTTTCAAATATTAAAATATTAATACCAGTTGACTTTCATTTGCCTTGTCTTTATCTTTCCTGTCATCTGAAACCTGACAGTTTCCTTGTGTTTGTCCTTATTAAGTGTGTTCAGCACACTCTTCTCATTGTTTCTCAGCGTAATATCTTCAAACTCTCGACATCCAACTATGACATCAATCTTCACAGAAAATATATAATTCTTGTTAATGATGCATAAAATCTCATTATTTACTAATAAATTACTCTACTCATAGACAGTTCTAATAACATTTCACAATTAACAATGGCTAACTTTATAAATAGTATACTACTTATTATCTCTAGAACTCCAATACGTCACATTTTATACAGAGTTCTTAAACTACTCACCATGTCTTTCATAGATGCATCATTTTTCACTTGGTGAAAGTTTTTCATTGTTTCAAAGGCAATGCAGTATCTTGCCATCAACTTCCCAGTGTCTAAAATAAGAACAGTGAATCTTCTTATAACTTATCTTGATAAATTAAAACTGTTATAATCTAGATAAATCTAAATAATAAATAAATATAATACATATTTAGTATAAAATAACATTGGAATTTTAAGTTCTTAATTCAATTTAATAGAACAATCATAGTAATACAGTAAAAGTACAAACCTGTGGGAACTATTTCAAAAGTCTCTTCATGCAGGTTAATAAGATTCAAGCCTGCTAGTAAATTGAGATTCTTCAAACACAAGTCTATTAACAAAGAAACATTAATCAGAACATTAAAGGTCCTAGCATGAACTAAACATTAAATTATCTTTAACACGACCTAAAACAAACACATAAACAACAGTTTTAAAAAATCCACCTTTGAAGTTAAGGGATAGATTAAAATTTATTGTTTAACATTTGGGTAGAATACCTGTGTAGCAAGAAATAACACACCCTGTAAATCACAGAACCCCACTTCTGATTTCCTAGGAAACTGCAAATCCCCATGCCCATATATGGGTATAGGTATGGGTTAGGGGGTGTACGAGTTCCAAGGGTTTGTAGTTAACTGCTGCACCAGTATTCATGTTTACAGTAGAATAAATAACATTAGCTCTTGTGGTGAAATATAACTTACCATCACAATTAAGCCATTTAATATTTAGATTTTGATCTTTTAACTGGGCTGATTCTGATTACTACCAAACTTTACAAGTTGCTCTAAACACAAAAACTAAATTTTATAAACTGCACTGGAGTAACCAGCAACATTGATTAAAGATACACATAACTGTATCAGATATGTTATTTTAATCATGATGTACATATGTTCATACCTTCGAGTCTCTTTTCCATCTGTCTGCAGTCCAACCCAGTAGGATATCCTGAAATCAATATAGTGATGTAGAATAAAAAGAATAAATAAAATAAATAAATAAATATATGAGTCATAACAATAGATAACCATCTAAATGGAAAAATAATGTGTTAGTACATGAAATTTTAAAATCAAATTGGTAAATAATTTTAAAATGGCATCATCCGTTGGTGATCACTGCAACTTTTAATTTTTAAGTAAAATAGAGTTTAAGGGGAAACAAAATACAATTAATTAGAATAGGGATAACTCTTCTGTGTTTTTCAAGTTGCTGACATATCAGATGATTACGAATATTGAAAATTTCCTGTATTATTACTGTAAGTAAATTTAAGCCAGCAACTTGAAAAAAACAATATGCTCATATTTATCAGCTCCATTGATAAAATTCACTGGTACAGAACCCAGTGCCAAACCAATATCAATATGCGTTAGCCTACAATGTTAGTAAACCATGACAAAATGCACTGATTCAAGGTAAAAGTTATTTTAATAAAGTTCTGATTTACAGTTTTTGGTATTGACAGGATTACAAATTAAAAAACAATCATCAATATACAATACAGAAATATTAAAGATTACCATAATGTCTTGGGTTTTTCATCACACGGACGTACAAAAAGGTGTGTCTGATCCACTCAACTGCCAATGCCATATCAGTTATTGTATGCAACACAACTTCTGCATTTAGATGCTCAATTAGGTTCTTGTGAAGACTAAGATAACAAAGATCACAATTTAATTTGTTTTAAAATTTCAGAAAAGAAGTATAATCTTTTATATAACTGTAATTTAAATAAATCCTGCATATTAATATTTCTTTAAAACCAAATAATCAAATACATTTAAAAAACAAAACATGAATTAAAAAATAACTTTGATAATCAATGACATAAGAAATAATAGCATTACTGACTAATATTACAAAATTATTTTTAAAAATACTATTTAACATCCAGTTTGATATTTTAATTTTAGCCTCAAGTCCAATAAACTTTTATCATGCATGTTGTTTGTATACAGTATTAGGACTTCATAATGCTAAAACCCAGTGTGTTTTTTTTTTATGGGGTCATTAAACAAATATTAAATATCTTAATAATAATACAGATAACTCAAGTTTTTATCAATCATGTGTAATAAGAAAAAAACATAGCTGGGGAAACGTTTGATTTGCAGTTTAAGTAGACAAACCTGCTTTCAATAAGTTGTGTACCATTCAACAGGGATTCATATTTTGACTGAAAAAGAAAAAAAAAGCTGATCATTCCATACAATTGATAACAATAAATGTTTATCAAACATTTTTGTAGTTAATTTGTAATCATCATCCATCAATCCATACATCAGTTTATAGAAACATTCAACACATATACACAATCTGTATGTAGTTATTACTGAAATAATTAACTGCAGTTAGTAATCACCAGTATATAGATAATCACATAAAATCTTTGTTACCTTTGTTGCAGATTTAGTCATGATCACTGCTGTAGCTGATTTATCAAACTGAAATAAAAATAAACACAAACTCAGTGAGAAAGGAAAATGTTTACAAATATAAGTAGTGTTAACATTTAAATAAAATATATTTGTTTTGTTTATATATTATTTTTATTTCTGCTGGTTTTAACATCAAATTGACAAACGTACCCATGAAACAGTGTTAAATGTGAACTCAGGATATCATATGACAGTGTATGTGGAATGTTTTTATAATGAATATACATATCGGGTTTTGGAAATAAGCACCATTTTTTCTCATTTATCCCCTCTAGCCAGCTCTATGATTTATGAAAAGTCATATTCTAAACTGCTGTAATGCCAAGCATGAACATTCTGTAATTTATCGGGATCCAAAAGTAAAAAAAAATATTTAATTTGTTTTAACCCCTTTTTCTGCATATTTAATTTATATGTGTTTATATAATAAATAAAAAAATATGTACCAAAGATTTATTAAATAAATAAAATATTTATTAAATCTCTGGCTAAA
>JAULBS010127557.1:0-13662 GCA_032355785.1 Symmetromphalus regularis
TATGTTTATATATAGAGACAGATAGAGAGAGAGAGAGAGAGAGAGAGAGAGAGAGAGAGAGAGAGAGAGAGAGAGCAAGAGAGGTAGGGTTAGAGAGAGAGAATAAACTTGATATTGTGATTGCCTCACTTGTATGGCAAACACTATACATGTACGACTAACGACTAATAATGATGTGCTAGGAGGTAATCAATCTTGGTATACATTATCTTCCATGATTATATAGCTAAGTAAGCTAATACTAATGTTTTAAAATGCTAAACTAATGGCTTGTTTTGCTAATCTAAACTAGTGTTAGAACAACATCAATTCACAAACGGAAAATAAGTAAAATAAATATTTAAATACAAACATATTTTTGATAATATTTAAAGATCGTTAAGTAATATTTAATATTTTCATATAAATATAGTTATATCAAAAATCTTCATTTAAGACATCGTGATATTACAAAATTCAGTACTGAGTATTACAGATAAACAAAATATTCCCAAAGGAAGGCTGACCGTAATGTGGTATACAGTATTGTCTGAAAGAGAGTTATACACGAAAAGTTAATTTTCAAACCATATATTTTGAATAGTTGAAACAAATATTATATTAAAATTAAAAATAAATAGTATGCAAATTTGATTCGAGTTCTGTTTGCACAGTATTAAATGTGTAACTCGAGATTTGTTTGCATAATATAACATTTATCGATGGCGGTCGTCATATTCTAAAAAAACTATCTGACTAAATATATACTTGATTGTCTGTAACTACTGTTTTGGGCTATTTTCCATTCATCAAAGGTCATGGTATTAGCTGTCATGTCTGTGGGACGATGCACATAAAAGAACCCTAGCTGAATATCGGAAAAGAGTAGCCTATGTGGCGGCAGCGGGTTTCCTCTAAAGACATATGTCAAAATAACCATATAATTGACGTCCAATATTCGATGATAAGATAATAATCAATGTGCTCTAGAGGCGTCGTTAAATAAAACAATGTGCTCTAGATGCGTCGTTAAATAAAACAATGTGCTCTAGAGGCGTCGTTAAATAAAACAATGTGCTCTAGAGGCGTCGTTAAATAAAACAATGTGCTCTAGAGTTAAATAAAACAATGTGCTCTAGAGACGTCGTTAAATAAAACAAACTTTGCTTTGTTTGTAAACTGTATTGTAGTTCACAGGCTTTATTTTTATCATATCTTAGTTATCTTGATATTTAAATGAATTATATCTACGAAACTATAACTCAAATAAATAAATAAAAATAAACAGTCCTTAACAAAAGCATTTCATTAATAAAGAAGAAATATTGCTAGATTTCTAGTTTTATGAGGACTGCTATCGTGAGACTAAGAAAACAAGCTCGTCTTCACTTGCACGTGTAGCAAGCAATATATGATGTAACCTTTACGCAATCTTGAAACCAGAAACATTTATGACAATAACACATTGCCGAGAGTAATATTTCTTTTTAAAACTAGGTTGTGATAAATTGGTGGAAAACAGAGACGAAAGATAAAAGCAGACATAGTTAATCGAATGTTGAAGACTTTTCTCTACAATCACATGCCCCATTGAACACCATGCTGCCAACGAGGGTGTTTGTTGGAGATAATCACATGAATTATATTATTCGTAAACGTTTCACAAATCGAACATTAACGAGCCTTTGAAGAGTGCAACAAGACTTTGAAGTTGAACTCTTTAATCCACAAGACCGTGCATCTCTTTTCGATATGAACGCGCGTACTCGTATTTCGGATGACTACTCACATATTTCAATATACAGCACGAGTCGACAGGCAGATCTAGTTTCCTGTTTTCACAGTCCGGTAGGTTTTGATCACTACTTCCGCCCACGACAAGCTATTATATTAATTTCCGGTTCCGTCTTTTTTAAAAGAGAAACGTTGGTTAGGGTCGGTGAATAGTCAGTATAAATTATAATTTTACATTAAATAAATTGTCATCAACATGTCCATGAATATATGCATTGTTAGACCGAAGCAAATCCGGAAAGCAAGCCACAATGCACTTGTCAGCAAGCAATAACCTAAGTAAACAAACAGATAAAAAAAGAACTCAAGTAAAAAAATATCAAAAAGAAAACCACCTATTTAAAAAGAATGGGTATATCATAACTTACAAAACAAACAAAAACATTTTTTTTTGTTATGGCACTCTAAGAAATTGCTCTGATGACCGCCAGAGCCGCCATTTTGAATATTTAATGAGATAAATCTAATATTAGTTAACAATTGTTAATTTTATCAAATTAACTTTGTAATACATGTATATTTAATTATAGGTTTATAAGGTCGACATATCCATTTCTGACATTTATTTAGACCTAACGTGCACCATTTAAGATATACCATTTAATATATGCTGAATTTCATGTAAAAATTCACTTTTTTCTGTAGCAAGTATCCAGAAAAAAATGTATGGGAATTTGGTGATGAAAGGAGACCACCTAGTCAATTATCATATGTATGCCTAATATAACAACAACAACAACAAACAACTTTGATGACACTCAGAAATGGCTCAGATGGATTACATAGCCGCCATTTTGAATATTTAAAGAGGCGAACCTAATATCAGTTTAAAACTTAATTTTTTACAAATAAATTTTGTAATACATTTAAAGTTTAATTATAGGTTTATGAGGTTGAGACGTCCATTTCTGACATGTATTTACCCCTAAGATGTACCAGTTTAAAGAACATTTTGTATATTCTGAATTTAATTTCAAATTTTACTTTACAGTACTGAAACAAACTTATAAAATATTTATAATGTAATTAATTTCATCATGTCTTTTCATCAAGACACAATAAATGGTATTTTTTATACTAATGTTGTATAAAGGTTTGTTAATTTTGCATTTTGTTTGATGACAGCACTGGGATACATTCAAAAGAAACAATGAACATCTGACAAGTTCTCAAAGTAATGACATTTTTAGGAGTATACATTTAGTGAGCTTATAGTGGATATTTTTAAGAACTGATTATGAAAGTTATGAAAATATACATTTATACCTCGCAGACGGGTTTCTGGAAGAATATAATTTGTAACATACAAACGTCATCAGAAATGGGAATGAACCAATCATCTAGAACTCTTAGTCTTATTGCACAGATCCACAACAATTTTTTTTTTAAACGGGATAGACTGAATGTGTGCATATACAAGCCAAATCGGTAACGAGTTTCATATCTTTCATTGAACATTTGAGGAACAAATGCGCCATTATGTCAAAGAGCCATCAAAGACTAAGTACGATATATACTCAACCAAAAAAGAAGTATTCACTCTATAGAAGTGAGATCATTTAATTAAATATGCATTACATCTAGCTGATATTTAGGAATGAAAAGAAATTGGAATATATTGAGCACAATACAACTGCTGATACATCGGTACCATACATCTTCCCCTAAATCACATGTTCGCACCAGTACAAGCTCGGAAGATAACACTGTAAATATACGATATTCTGTTGCTTCATATCTCAAAGAAAACCGGCTGAAATGTGATCATGCTTGTTGACAGTGGTAACTGTTTGTATACGCTTCGTTCCCATTCATGGTAAATGTATTCAACTGGGTTCAAAGTTGGTGAATATGCTGGACAGTGTAAGATATTGCCACTGTTCTAGGCAAGATAAACATTTAATGTTCGAGTAATTGTGATTGGTATTGTGATAGATGTTTATTTGTTTCTTTAGCATGTAAACTGCTATGAGGGTAACGGTAAAACATTATGTTACGTCAACAGTGTCACTTTAAGAATCAAACTTCTGAAAATCGATATGATGCTCAATTTAAGTTAAGTGTGGCATTATCAATTGTTCACTTAATTTGATAAAAATGTGTTTTTATAACATGAATACCTTATCACTCTAAATGAGTGAAAACGCACTTATTAACCACGTATTTCAGATTTTACAGACCAAACAAAAAATTCCAAGTTTCTTCAGTTGACCACGTGAAATGTTCCAGTAAAAGTTTGAAGTGGTCGAGGGAAATGCTATGTTTTCCAAGATATCCCTTCGAAGGCATAGTAAATATATTATTGTTCAAAATGTGTATACTTGCTTTTTTGGTTCAGTATATTATGTTAACGGAAGAACATCAGGTGCCACAGTTCAAAGAATAGTTTCACACTAACAAATCAGAGGTGATATTCTTGCTGAGTACATCTATGTTCCACTTAAAACTGGACAATTCCAGTCACATGGCTGACATGTCCAATGGTGGACATGACCAATGGTTAATTGACATCTAATGATGGCCTTGCATAACAATATAAATAAAAGTTGTGATAAATGTTTGGAACGGATGTATGGCAATAGTGTGGAGACATGCCATGACAGACACTTTAAAAAATCTTCATTAAACTGATAGTACCAACATTGTGGTCGGCAAATCCATGCCTGCAAAGGCCAACAATTTAGTTTATGCACGTACCAAAATGTGGATTAACAGATTAAATTGTCCTAATGCTAATGGAGGGTGAATGAAAAAATGTACGATGTTGCGAAGATGAATCTAATGCATGTAGGTGAACGGGATGAATTTGATGAAAACGATAAGTATTAAGAGGTTTCAAGTGATCTTATATAATTAAGAATGCGAATTTTGCAAGAACAATGTTGATCATGTATAGTATGAGACATTATTTTGGAAATTCATTATATACTGAAAATGGCTACGCTAGTACTAAATTTAATTTGAGAGAGGTTGTAAAAAAGTCGTCAGATTTATTTATTGTGCTGAGGTCATTCCTCAGAGATAAGGCCAGGAATCTGTGGAAAGTAGCTTTTATGATCAAATTTCAGTGTGTCTAATACGAACTAAGGTAGATGCAGTGTGTCTAATATGAACTAAGGCAGATGCAGTGTGTCTAATACGAACTAAGGTAGATGCAGTGTGTCTGATACAAACTAAGGCAGATGCAGTGTGTCTGATACAAACTAACATAGATGCAGTGTGTCTGATACAAACTAAGGCAGATGCAGTGTGTCTGATACAAACTAAGGCAGATGCAGTGTGTCTGATACAAACTAAGGCAGATCCAGTGTGTCTGATACAAACTAAGGCAGATGTAGTGTGTCTGATACAAACTAAGGCAGATGTAGTGTGTCTGATACGAACCAAGGCAGATGTAGTGTATCTGATACAAATTAATACAGATGTATTGTGTCTGATACAAACTAAGGCAGATGTAGTGTGTCTGATACAAACTAAGGCAGATGTAGTGTGTTTGATACAAACTAATACAGATGCATTGTGTCTGATACAAACTAAGGCAGATGTAGTGTGTCTGATACGAACTAATACAGATGTAGTGTGTCTGATACGAACTAAGGCAGATGTAGTGTGTCTGATACAAACTAATACAGATGCATTGTGTCTGATACGAACCAAGGCAGATGCAGTGTGTCTGATACAAACTAATACAGATGCATTGTGTCTGATACGAACTAAGGCAGATGTAGTGTGTCTGATACGAATTAAGGCAAGCGCATTGGTTCTGATTCCGTGGGTCAAATATGCACTTAAGAAGGTAGAATATGTTTGATACTATAACGATGGAGGAACTGGTCTAGTAGGAAATGAGACATATGTAGTGTGTACAGAGATTGGTGCAATAAGTACGATGTGGCTAATATGCATCAATTATAATTATTATGTCTGAGATATGTACTAAGCCAAGTTCAACGCACGTGGCATGCACTGAGTCGAGTTGATTACACGTAATATGCATCGAGTGTATGTACTAAGCCAAGTTCAATATACGTGATATGCACCTAGTCCTTTTGATTACACGTAATATGCACTGAATCATGTTCAGTACACGTGATATTCACTATATTTCTGCTGCTAGTCAAACACTGTATCCTCTATTGAAATAGCTATAGTTCATGTTAAACATAATGGTTATGCATTATGCATTACAGTTTAACTCACATAATATACATGTTCCTAAACTCATAATTATTATAGGCATCATTAGGCATCACGATAGTAAGTGGTGCCTACTTTATGTTTTCCATAATTATGCTAAACATGTATAAAGTAGCAATAAAACACTCTACAACATCTAACATGCAAAAACACGTGTAAACTATATGGTGCAGTAAATGTTAAACAATACTAATATATACAAGCTACTGTAAGTTGAACGTACCAAGAGAACATACCTGTCTCATCCGATGTGATGATGCCGACTTTACTAAAACAATATGGAGTACAATTAAAATACAGTTAAACCAAATGTCATTATGTTCAACCACTTGACCATCGCGTTATGGTGGGCACGGGAACGCAAACATAAGCTATAGGAAAACACACTGTAAAAAGTGCTTTACTTTTAAGAACTATCATTTATGAACTATGTAGCATTGCTGATAGAGCGGCAACCTCGTATCTAAGAGGTCGTAGGATAGATACCGTTTTCTATTCCAACAACTGATATTTAAAATAAAAAACAGTTGTGGACCACTGGTCGGTTTAAATGGGATGCAGCCGGTAGACTGAGATTTGATCCCAGTACCTACCAGTCACGAAACCGATAACTTAACCATTGCGTCACTGGCGCAGGTACACACAGCAGAATATATACATACACGAACTATTCTTTCCGATTAGCAGCAAGGAATCGTTTTATGCATGCACGAACTACTCTTTCCGATTAGCAGCAATGAATCGTTTTATGACTGCACGAACTACTCTTTCCGATTAGCAGCAAGGAATCGTTTTATGCATGCACGAACTACTCTTTCCGATTAGCAACAAGGAATCGTTTTATGCATGCACGAACTACTCTTTCCGATTAGCAGCAAGGAATCGTTTTATGCATGCACGAACTATTCTTTCCGATTAGCAGCAAGGAATCGTTTTATGCATGCACGAACTACTCTTTCCGATTAGCAGCAAGGAATGGTTTTATACATGCACGAACTACTCTTTCCGATTAGCAGTAAGGAATCGTTTGCATGGTCTTTCCAACAGTCTGGAAGACACGTGGCTTATCCTCTGCTACATCATTTATGGACCACTGACTAGAAAAAGAAATAACCCAAAAGAGTTCATTGAAGCAAATCGATCGAAAGACACCTACTATTTTGTTCTGGTGGATTAAAAAAAATACTGTTTACAAACAACATTTTTTGGCAAACAAAAACAGATTTAGTGATTTCATTCATGTTTACACTGATGGATCATGAAATGGAAATACTGTAGCCTTTCTTGCAGTGTTTCCAAGAGATTGCCTGATTCGGCTTCTATTTTTTCTGCCGAAATTCAGGCAATTTATTATGTGTCTTTTTATCTTCTAAAAAGAAAATGGTTTTCTGTTGGGTGCCCAGTCACGTTGGCATTAGGGTTAATGAAAAGGCAGACCTAGCTGCCAAGGATTCCTTGAATTTGCTTCGTGCAAACATGGGTATCCCCTTTTCTGATTTTAAATTTGAGATTAACTGGGTATATTTTAACTAACTGCCATGGTGATTAGGACAATGTAATGCGAACTAACTTTATTCTACAAAGCCAGTCTTGGGAGAGTAGCAGTCCTCCTACACTCGGTCAAGGAAGTATGAAATTGTTTTGTGTCGTTCTCGTATTGACCATACGTATTTAACTCATATTTTTCATTTGAAAAGTGACCAAGGAAGGATGAAATTGTTTCGTGTCGTTCTCGTATTGGTCATACGTATTTAACTCATATTTTTCATTTGAAAAGTGACCAAGGAAGGATGAAATCGTTTTGTGTCTTTCTCGTATTGGGCATACGTATTTAACTCATATTTTTCATTTGAAAAGTGACCAAGGAAGGATGAAATTGTTTTGTGTCGTTCTCGTATTGGTCATACGTATTTAACTCATATTTTTTCTTTTGAAAAGGGATCATCCACCTCATTGCGAGCACTGTCAGAGTATATTGACGGTGCGTCACATTTTGGTGGATTGTCCTCATCTTCAGCATGTTTGAGATAATGTATTTGTTAATGAGGGTGTGGTGGAATCATTCCGATTCCACCCACAGCTTATTATAAAGATTTTAAAGGAGACCATTTTTTACAGAAAATTCGTTTTCTCATGGTCTTAGTTTGTTTCGTTAATATATTGTGTATACGTTATGATATAATTGATTTGTTTGTATATATGTTTGAAAAGGATGTATAAATGTTTGAATTAACCATAGTGTGACCCCCAATAGCGAATGTTTACTTTTGTGCCGGGGAGGGTAGTTAAATAAATGGTGTTTTTAAATAAAAAAATTACTATTATTTATGGAACTCACAGGTAGAATGTCTGCCTGGGGTGTAGTAGGTCCTTTGATCTATCCACTGCAGCTGACCCATCAGGCTGTTTTTTATTTCATCCAATGGTCCATAACTAGCATAGCAAAGGCCATGACATATAATGTCTGTGGGAAGGTGCATATTAAAAATCCGATGCCAGTAATCAGAAAGAGTAGCCTATGTGATAGTAGTGGGTTTCCTATGTAAATCATGAGTTGTAAACACCATGAGTTTGACATCTAACAGCATCTAATTAACAAAGTGTTGTAATATTCTTTTTTCCATTCTTGTAGTATTTATTGACTTATATGTAAAATATTACAAGAGTTCAGAATGCATCTTCTGGGATGTGATTATAAAAGTTTAAAATCTAGATCAATTTAAGACTTAAGTCTCCATGTCTAAAGTATACTGTATAGTTTGATAGAATTCATGATACTCATTTCTGCATCACAAGTAATTTTATATATATATCACATTATTAGATGGATTAATGATTTTTAATTTTTTTTGGTATCATCTCTATCCAGCAGGTAAGAATTTCAAATATAGCGAGATGTTTAAAAAATAGCATTGTTTGAAATGCCTACTACTGTGTTTCACATAGCCATTGTTTTTATTTGTAGGAATAAACCAGTTGAATTGTAATCATGTTGATCCCACATAAGTGTTAAGTGTAAGTCCATGCTGATCAACAACTGGTTCATCATAGGGTGTTTATGTCCTGTCCTGTCTGTGCAAAAATGCATATAAAAGATCCCTTGCTATTAATTGGAAAGAGTAACCTATGTGGTGGTTTTTTGGGTTTCCTGTAAAGACCGTGAGCTGCTAAATAAAACAATGTGCTGGGTGTCATTAAAACAAACAACCCTTTCCTTTGAATCAGTTTATAATTTTTGAAAGAAAATTGTATTGTTTTGCTTTTTACAGTTGTCCGCCTGTGAAGCTGTCGGTTGTCAGATTGATCCTTCTCAGTGGACCCATTTGCTGTTTGGGCTATCTTCCGTTCCAACCAGTGATCCACAACTGGTTCATCAAAGGCCATGGTCTGTGTAGCCCTATCTGTGGGACAGTGCATATAAAAGACCCCATGCTGCTTATCAAAAAAAGTAGCCAATATGGTGGCAGAGGGTTTCCTCTAAAACATGTCAGAATGACCATGTGATTGATGTCCAATAGCCGATGATAAGATAATAATCAATGTGCTCTTGAGGCATCGTTAAATAAAACAACTTTACTTACTTTACATTTTACAAGTATCTCATATCAGATTTACCCAAACGACAGGATTTAAAAGAATTTAAATGACAGATGATTAACATAATCTTAAATTTGGTTTCAGTAAGTGGCCCCCAAGTAACAGATATTAATGTTTTGTGTTGGGGGTTGTCATTACCAATAAGCAGCAACTCATTTTCCAGTCTTTTGACACAGTAAATTATTTCACCAAAAACAAAGACTTATGAAGTTTTTATTGCCATGTGACCGATATAGTAGACATTAGCCCAGTTTGATAAAGTTGATCTTGTTCTGTTTATGTACCATGTTACCTGATAAACAGGTAAATAAGCATGACACAAGTGTAACAGGAAACTATCAATAGCCTGACCATTTCATTTGATACCAAGTGCTTTCCAGCACCTGGCCAAGGACCATCCAGTCCATAATGATTGGCTTTCCTGGAAAACATAACCAGCCCTCGAAATAAGAAAATTTTATGATGCCAACTGTAGCAACTTGAAAGCCTTCTTGGTAATTTTTACTTCATTGGCATTGGCCTTCCAGAACATATTGAAAAGCCTTCCAGCACATAGCAAAAAGCCTTCCAGTACATAACCAAAACCTTCCAGTACCTAACCAAAATACTTCCAGTACCTAACCAAAAGCCATCCACTACATAACCAAAAGCCTTCCAGTAAATAAACTAAAGCCTTATAGTACATAGCCAAAAGTTTTCCAGTACATAGCCAAATGTCTTACAGTACATATACAAAAGCCTTCCAACACTTTACAAAAAGCCTTCCAGTAACTTAGACCCTTCTCATACAACCAAGAGTCTTCCTGCACTTAGTCAAAAAGCATTCCATTGTGGTGGACTACATTTGAGACTTCCAAAACAACAGTCTTCAATCAACTGCTAGCTGTCCGAAATGGCTGTTGTTTTAGATGCAGTTGCACTCCATCATGCCGTCCCACTGCAAAGAGAACCCACAGTCATTAAACAAAGTGTAGGACCCATGTGATTAATGGGCAGAGGGTCATTAAAGAGAACTGAAGGTTCCAGGTGATTAATTCTTCTGTGACATCAGACTGTAATCTTTTTAGCCACTGAACACCCCAGGCAGCCCTGGCTCCGTGTGATTGGCTATAGTCTGTTCAGAGGGTGAACACCCTATACTAGGTGGTCCTCCAGGCCACACTCCATGTGGTTGGCTGTATAGTAACATTAGTTCTCCTTTATCAGGTGCTGTATTGGAGTGGGGACTTTATCTTCCTATCTACCATCTGACTGGGGTTACAGACCTGGGAGGCACAAGCTGGCTATCTTCTTACCTGTAGTGGGTGATATAACAATTAACATGTTGATTTAGGGAATTCCTTAGGTTCTTGTCACATCCTTTATCATTCTGGCACTAAAGGAAAAGAATATTTGTTTACCCCAGCCCCTCAAAAAAATTGATAAATAAACAACTGGTTCATCAAAGGTTGTGGTACTGTGTATGTGCTATCCTGTTGGTATAAAAGATCACTTGCTGCTTATGAATAAGAGTTGCCATATTAGTGAACAGTGCCGTATTAAACCATGATCAGACCCTAGGCTTTGAGGTACTTCGGGCCCCCATCTGGTAACAGTGCCTGAGCAAAATAAAAATGACAGACGCCTAGTACCTATGGGGCCCCTAGGCTTCAGCCTAGTCAGCCTTATGGATAACACGGCACTGTTAGTAAGCAACAGCGGGTTTCATCTTTCCTACTAACACTAACCTCTATCCTGGATAGACAGCACAGGAAGCTGAGCTGTGGGAAAAGATCCCTTGCTGCTAATCGGAAAGGGTTCCCAATGTGGCAGTAACAGATTTCCTCTAAAGACCATAAATCACAAAATATCATGTCTGAGACCTAATAGCTTCTGAAAAAACAATGTGTTGGGGTGTTTTTAAACAAACAATCCTTTCCTTTTGTGACATTAGCAAGTTTTTTCAGTGAACTGGTTTTAATATCTAATACTAATAGCCACTAAGTAAAGTAAAGTTTGTTTTATTTAACGACGCCTCTAGAGCACATTTATTTTTATCTTATCAGTGATTATTGGATGTCAAACATATGATCATTCTGACATATTTATTTAGAGGAAATCTGCTACTGCCACATAGGCAACTCTTTCCAATAAGCAGCAAGGGGTCTTTTATATGCACCGATCCACTGACAGGACAGCATATACAATGGCGTTTGATGAACCAGTTGTGGATCACTGGTTTGAATGGAAAATTGCCCTATGACACTGAACAAACAATGTGCCTGGATGTCATTAAACAAACAATCCTTTCTGTTACTATATTGATTTGATTTCTATCTTGACAAGCTTCTTGTACTTTGACATATTTTAAATTAAATTCACTTGTATTCTTTCCATCACCAGCTATTATTTATCCCATCAGCTTCAGCTGCCTGGCTTTCACACACATCCTACAGCTGTTGCCAGCCTTCCATAATGAAACTTCACCTTTTGTTATGACCTGTGTGATTTCTTTACATCCCAATGGCCCACAGCTTTATGGACAAGATTACGACAATACCCCAAATCTGCCCGGCTTTATGTATGGCAGGCTTTATGTACAACCGACTGTTTCACATAGAGCCATAAAACAAAACCTGCCATTCCACGTCTGCCACAGTTATAGGATAATGTGTTTGTTATGGTTTTATTCGGTGTAGTATGGGATGCGATGCATTGTGTGTTAATGTTCTGTTATGGTTTTATTTTTGACTGTATATGGTGCGTGTGTCGGTCTATGTAGTATCAAATGTGGTCTATTGTGTGTTAATGTTTTATATTGGCTGTGGAGCGGGATGTAGCTCACACGGTACCGTGTCTACATGTGAAGCGGTCGATCGTCAGATCGATCCTTCTCACTGGACCCATATGCAGTTTGGGCTATTTTCTGTTCCAACCTGTGGTCCACAACTGGTTCATCAAAGGCTGTGGTATGGGCAGTCTTGTCTGTGGGACGGTGCTCATAAAAGATCCCTTGCTGCTTGTCAGAAAGAGTAGCCCATGTGGCTGCAGCAGGTTTCCTTTAAAATAAATATATTTCAGAATGACCATATGATTGACCGTATGTTCTGTTATGGTGTTATTTTGGCTACAGTGGTGTGTGTGTTGGTTCTGCTGCTGGTAGGTTAGCATATCCCTGTATTTCAACTGGTGTATGGCCCATTTGTTTTACAAAAGATCTGGGAAGTGAAAGAAATCTTTTGTTTGTAGCAATAATAACACTGAGAATATATAGCCAACACTTTCATCAAAGACCAACTCATCTGGCACCGTGGTTGAGCTATCAGACTCAGTAGGTACTGGGATCAAATCTCAGTCAAGGCATGAGATTTTTAAAGAGTAAGGCTCAACAGTTAGGTGTATACCACTTACACTGACCAGTGGACCACAACTGGTTTATCAAAGGCAGGTATGTGGTATCCTGTCTGTGGGATAGTATTTATAAAAGATATCTTGCTGATTAAAGACAAGCTGCATTATTGTAGTAGTAGTAGGTTTCATCTCTCATTCTAATACTAACCTCTGTCCTGGACAGACAGCACAGAAACCTGAGTTGTGGGAAAAGGCTGTGGTATGTGCTATTCTGTCTGTGGGATAGAGCATATAAAAGATCCCTTGCTCTTTATCGAAAAGCAGCGGGTTTTGTGTCTTCTACGAACACTAACCTCTGTCCTGTACAGACAGCACTGGAAGCTGAGCTGTGTGTCCATGACAGCATGCTTGAACCTTAATTGCGTATAAGCATGAAAATAAGTACAAACAAGCAACCAAACTGAAAAAGTAAATTATACTTTATTCTTCCTTCATCATGACACATTCCTTTAAAATAAGATAAATTTTATTGTAAGTGTAATTCCACATTGGTGTGAGCCTCATTGTTCCAGTGGCAGGACATCGGACTCTCAAGCTGAAGACTGTTGATCAAACCCATCGAAGGCTGCTTGGTTGGTTGTATTTATTTCCGTGCTTATATCCAATTAAGGTTCAAGCAATCTGTTCAGGACACACAACTCAGGTTCCTGTGCTGTCTGTCCAGGACAGAGGTTAGTGTTAGTAGGAGACACGAAACCCGCTGCT
>JAULBS010127568.1:0-13662 GCA_032355785.1 Symmetromphalus regularis
TGTCAGATAATGATAAAACATCAAAATATACCTATTATGGTTTTAAGTATGTCAGATAATGATAAAACATCAAAATATACCTATTATGGTTTTAAGTATGTCAGATAATGATAAAACATCAAAATATACCTATTATGGTTTTAAGTATGTCAGATAATGATAAAACATCAAAATATACCTATTATGGTTTTAAGTATGTCAGATAATGATAAAACATCAAAATACACCTATTATGAAGCTGTTTTCTTACAGGATATTATTTGACAGATTTATTATTTTTCAGATCGAGTACAAGATCTCCCAACTAGAGGTAACTGGTCGCATACTTCAAGTGACTGTTTGGGACCAGGTTTTGGGAGAAAACAACTTTCTTGGTGCTCTATACCTGAAACTGCGTGAGTTTGATCTTGGTCAACAGACTACCAACTGGTACAAGCTTGGCAAGCTGCAGATGACGTCAGCTAGTTGCATAGCATAGAAAACTCAAAATGAACGTGGTGTTCACGAAAAATGCCTGTTTTTTTACTAGTGCCCATGTTAATAAGTGTCTTGTAATGGTCCATATGTGGTGTGTGCTAAGCAGATGAGGATTGGGTGATTTGAGAGCTGTATGATGAACAGATACTGAATAAGGGAAGTCTATGAAGGTTTTGTTGTAGGAGCCACACAGTTCGGGTTCATGTCAGTAGGGCATAACTGACTATGCAAATCCGCAGCATGCCTTGTTGAGAAACATTTAATAGATCAGTTGTCAAAGTGCAGGTATTTCTGATGTATCCGAGACTGTAATTGTCTATCCCAGACAGATCTAGCTGCATGGTAAGAATTCCTGGATGTCTGTAAATCATGTGTGCTTTAGCAGATGGGCAATAGAACAGGTTTCTAATTGACGAGACAGACTACGTGTTTACAATGGTGTGTGTGAGGTAGATGCAATATTTTAGTGATTTTATGAAGCTGCTTAGAAGTTAGAACACAGAATCAAGAAAAGGGCTTCCATTATATTATATAAAGAGCTGGGTTAAATATTAAATCAAGATGGTGCAGTGTTTTGTGAATGTTTCCTTGAAATTCCAGCATTATGTTCTGTGATATGTTTCCTGATAATCAAAACTTGCCACATTAATTCTGCAAGAACTGGTGTATGAGTGGCAAACGTTTCCTCTGCTCTTTGAAGATAACAACATGTTCTTGGCTAGTGGAAACAAGAATTGGTGTAGCAGTGGAAAACATTTCCTCTACTCTTTGAAGATAACACTGTGTTCCTGGCTTGTGGAAACAACTGCAAATTTGATGTTTATTTATAAATATAGTATATTAAAATTTTCAAATAGTATACTAACTAGTATGTTAGGTTTGCATAATAATATTTTATTAGTAGTATTTTTTTTCAAACAAATAGGAGGAGACTGAATGACAAAATGTATTTGTTATAAATTTCAAAACTCAATAAAAAAAATCAGCTGATATCACTTTGAAAGTTTTTATATATATTAAATCATTGCTTATTTTTATATAATTTCATTCGTAGATTTATTTTACATATAGATTTCATATACAACAATAGAAATTGGAATAACATGTCGCAAACATTTCATTTGGGTTTGTTACAAAAATGAGCAAACATTTAAAATCATGCAGTTCACATTATTTTCAGTTAATTCATGTCAGCAAGTATTAGGTCTAAATATACCATAATATTGTTTGCTAACTGTAAAAAAAGATTACAAGTTTATCTTAATATTTCCTTTTAGAAACTTAAAATTGTAGTATAAAAAATTGTAGTCTCAAAAATAAATGTAAAGTCCAACTACTTATAGACCTCGAAATTTGTAGTGGTAAACAGCAGTGCTGTCGAAAAGGTTATAAAATTGGTTTGTGACATCTGTGTACTGCTGACCCAAAAATACAAGTATGTTATGCAGTTAGGTTATTTTCACGAAATTGCCATTGAAGTGGCACAATAAGAGGATTTAGTGACGGCAATTAAGTACCAGTAACACCGTTTGAATTTCAGTGGCTAAACTTATTCATATTTGAAATAGTGAAGTCTTTGAATACATTTAGTGAACCTCAGTGCTCCAGTGATGGGACATTAGACTTTCAAGTTGAATACTGATTCAAAACCCTGGCTCAAAATAGACCATGTGTCATAATTTTCCAAAAATTTGACATCCTATAGGCAGTGATTAATAAATCAGTGTGCTCTAGAGTTGTCGTTAAAAAAAAAAAAAAAAATTGAATTTATTAAAATGTTCTGTGCTTGTCTAAGATATTAATATTTATTTAGCAGAGTGTAGGCATTTTATAACTTTGTTTATTAAGAGCCAGTCTATGGTGCTGTGTGAAATATATTGGCTTCATGTTTGTCAAGATAATAACTGTGATACTAAATGTTAGATGTCAATGGTTAAGCTGTAAATGAAGTGTTGTCAGTTGTTAACAGCAAATTGAATGTTGTCCTTTGTTAAGCTGCAGATATAGTGTTATGTTGTCTGTAAGCTGCATATGGTATGTACATGATAAGCAATGCATTTCAGGGATTTATCCAGGCTTTATACAGTATTGAACATCGACCTCTTCCCAAAGGCAAATGACAATGAAAATTACCAATTTATGGACTATAAATTCCCAAATTGATTAATAAATATTATTACAGTTACATAAATTCACTTATGTGAATAAAACTTCCAAATTATGACTAAAATCTACTCATTTTCCTAATCCCTTCATTCCATATGACCCTGGTGAAAAATCCTGGATAAATCCCTGACATGTATTGGTTAAGCTGCAAGTAGAGTGTTGTATTGCAAGCCTGGAAATAAGTGGCTGGTCAAGGACATTGACCGGTACAAATTTGTAATTTTGGAAGATTTGACAGTCACAAAATTAATTGTGTCGGTCATTTTGTCAGACACTCATGCTTTAACTTTTGATAAAAATAACATTTCTGCTTGTGTCTGTTGAATAAATTGTGAAGAAAATAAATAATAAGTAGCATATACCATAAAAACTACAGTTGTAAATTATGAAGTTTGTTTAAATTGTTCATATTAAATTGTATGTCAGGAACATTTTCTTTAATGTCCAGCACAATCTGACGGATGATGGACATTTTGACCAGCTGAACTAAACTAATTATTTCCAGGCTTGGTATTGTCTGTAAGCTGCAAATGGAATGTTCTTGATAAGCAGCACGTGCACTGGTTAAGCTGCAAATGTGTTATATGTCGTTGAGCTGCAAATTGATTATTGTGTATTGTTAAGCTACAAATGGAATGTTCTTGATAAGCAGCAAGTGCACTGGTTAAGCTGCAAATGGGTTATATGTGGTTGAGCTGCAAATTGAGTATTGTGTATTGTTAAGCTACAAATGGAATGTTACCAAGGTGAAAATGAAATTTTGCCAGTAAACTGTTCAAAAAGGAATGTTGTCATTGGTTATGCAGCACATGCTGTATTTAAACTGCAGATGTTATGTTTACAGTGGTTAAGCTTCAAATGTGGTGTTGTATATTGTTTTAATATATATCAGCTTTGTTACGATTTTTGCTTAAATTTCAAAGTAGTCAAATAATTTTTATCAGTTATTGAAACGTATTTTCATTTAATCTATAAATGTGCCGAACTTCATGTTAAATATTTATTATTTTTGTATTGTGTTAAAAGTGAAATTATGCTAACTTGTGTTTTATTTGCGAACTGAGGACCAACTGGTATTAATGTGAATACCCGGTACACTGATTAAGGACCAAGTAACTGTCACATTGCATACAGGCATGGATGCAGGATTTCAGAAAGGGGTGGGGGACCACATGTGATGGGTTAATAGGACTGGGGGAAAATGGTTTCCACTCAGAAAATACATATTAAATTTTTTTAATATACGATAAAAAGGGTGGTGTCTGGATCCCCCTCTGGATTTCCTACTGGTATATCTGTACTTCCCGATACACGTGGCCGTTCTAGTGTTATTTTGTCATCAGTCACCATGTCATTGTTATTGTAAGAAATATTTTATTTATTTATTTATGATGGAATGTTGAGTAGTTACTTGGTGTATTGATGTGGTGTTGTTATGTTTTTAACTGTTGTAACTGCATCATCAAAGAGTTACACATTGGAGGTCATATTCAGAAAGTGTAAATAGCAAAATAAAAAAAATAACAGTTGCCATCAAAATTGTAAGTGAAACACAACTACAAATAATTACTTTATTCTTGAATATTTTGTAATTTTTTGCTAACATTGATTTTGTTACTTTATTAATATTCGTGTTCAGTAAATGTGTCATCACAGAGAAATTCATCCTCACAATGTCAGGGGTCACTCCGGTCACTCCAAGTCCGTTTGGACTCTGAATGACCGGGGTGACCCTTGACATTGTGAGGATGAGAGAAATTATTGACAGTGCAACTCTAAGGCCACGTTTTTTTGATTAAATGTTTCACAGATATTTTTGACCAATTTTGTTGAAGGAGGCGGGAAATAAAAAAGAGAAAAACTCTGGGGGGGTTTTCCAAACCTAATTTGTCATCGTAGGAAGGAGGAAAAAAAAGCGTAATACTAATATAATAAGATTTAATTGTAAGGACCCACTGGAAATGTTCATGTACTGTAAATCTGTAACCAAGTACAATACCATTTTGGTATGGTCATGTCGAATTCTTGTCCTGAATCTAAAAAATTGCATCTGGAGGCCAATTCTGATCAAATTTCAGATACATATAAACCACAAATTCCCGCATTTCTAATCAAAATTGTCAATTTTACTCCCGAATAAAACATTGGAAAGATTTTTTTATTTTTGGTCAGGAATGAAAATGTGAGTATCTGCGGGGAAAAAACAAAACAAACAAAAAACCTCTTAAATTTTATTTTTCCAGTGGGACTTTTGTAAACACATTGGTAGATACGTGAAACATTACTAAAAAAGATGTGGCCTTATTGTTGGCTGTGCTCTAAATGACAGTAAAATACAATTACATGAATTACACAAAGGGGATAAAATTAGCTGCCACCATGACATGAAAATTACATTGATTTGTTCATTATTTTAAAACTTTTTAATTCCTACGTACCTCAGAATGTTATGTATTGTAAAAATATGTTTGCTTTTTTTAAATTATTTTTGTTTGCACTTTTTGTTGTTGAATTTGTTTTCTTAATTTGAATGTTATTAATTATAGTTGTTCAGTAATATTTATGTCTGTCTCGTGTTAAACGTTACTACCATGTTTTTCTATATTGCATTAACATGCTTTTCAACAACTATACCTATATGCTGACTGTCAATAATAGTTTCTGCATACTGTTACTACCATGTGTGCTACTATATTGCATTAATATGCCTTTCAACAAATATACACGTATGCTGACTGTCAGTAATAGTTTCTGCAGACTCATACATATTTTATTATGGGTCTAAAAAGTACAAATTTAACAGGAGAAAGCTGGTCCTTGTTTATTAAGTTCACAAATTAGTTAGAATTTGAAACACTACATTCAGGGCTAGCAACATTTCCAGCTTGACCATACATGTATATAAAATGGAACTCAGATGATTAGGGTTTATTTTATACCCTGGGTGTTTGATGACTATGCTTTACAATTGCTATCCATTGAACCATCTTTATATCACTTGAACTATGATATCCCGGTACATGGATATATGGAATCAGCAATATTTGCCAGGTAGCCTGTGTTTCCGGTTTGGTTTACTTCTAGTTCAGTGATTAAATATATCTTGTTATTTAACATAGGATTATTTGGGGCCCCACTAATCTGAATATTTTTTAAGCTGACCCTTTTTGTGTTGTACATAGGGGGAAATCATAATTTCTGAAATTTGCTTGTTATTCTTTTGTCAAATATTTTTAATCAACTATACAACAAGGTAAATTAAAATAAGAATGATAAATATTTTTGAAGATTTGTGATGTTTTTGTGATTATTGATTGATTCTGTTGTCAGTCTATAATTTTTTGTATTAACTACCGTAATATCTATAAGTGCCAAATTGTTATATAATTAAATGTTAATTAACAGAACATTAAAAAAATGTTTTGTTCTTTCATACTTGCCTGTACCCCAGTAACTTACTCTTGTATTTGTTAAATTTGTATTGTACAATATAGCAATACACAGTCATACATTTTACACAACAGTTCATATAGTTTGATGCTTGTCAGTTAAAGTTCATTCACTTACCACAATTCATTCACTTACATAACAGTTCATAGAAATACACAACAATTTATACACTTGCATACTCAACAGTTAACGTTCATACACAGATATCAGTTGATAGTGTTGTCAGATGTTTTACAGTCAGTATCTTTCTTGATTAGATCTTAGTGCAATTTTCGTGGATTCCATGTGTTAAATGTTTTTTTCTTGAAACAACAAATCTAGCTCAAGTTATCAAAATGCAGTGGAGAAACAAAATGAGGATTTTTAATAATTGTATTGTTCAAGCAAAAAATCTCACATATAACATAATTAAATTGTAGAAATATTCTCAAAGTGTAGTTTAATAAACAGTTTTCACTCTTGTTTAGAGATTGGATTAAATACAGTCTTGTCCACCTGTGAACCGGTTGGTCGTCTGATCGATCCTTCTCAGTGGACCCATCTGCAGTTTGGGTTATTTTTCGTTCCAACGAGGTCCACAACTGGTTTATCAAAGGCTGTGGTATGTTGTGTACTTTCTATGGGATAGTGCATATAAAAGACCCCTTGCTGCTTATCGGAAAGAGTAGCCTATGTGGCAACAGCGGGTTTCCTCTAAAACTTGTCAGAACGACAATATGATTGACATCCAATAGCCGATGATGAAATAAAAATCAATGTGCTCATGAGGCGTCGTTAAATAAAACTATCTTTACTTTAAATACAGTGTTTTACAGTTTGCATTGCTTAAAGATATCTTTAGTAGATAGAGAGTTGATTTTAAGAGTATTTCTTAAACATAATTGAGTACAGCATTAATTAAATCCAAATATTGATTAGCCTCATATTTTTATTATTTCTAGATTACAACATGCATTTTGGCAAAAGTGGAATAAAAATGAAATACTGTTTTAGTCAGTTATAAATACATTTTCCCACTGATTACCATAAAACCCACTATTGCCACTCTTACCGATTAGCAGCAAGGGATATTTTATATGCACTTTCCCCAAAACAGGTCAGCACATACCATGGTCATTTTAAATTTTGTTGTGGACTACTGGTCAGTGCAAAGCACTCACTTCGAGTTAAATCTGGTATCGAGATTAAAAATCCCATGCTTCAACTGAGATTTGATCCCAGCACCAAGACCAGTTTCTGCAAATCAAAATATCTCGTAACATTTTTGTTTTCATCCAGTGACTTGAGAATTTTACTTCAGTAATCCGTAATCCGAACCTTAATTCAGTAATCCATAATTTAAACCTTATTCAGTAATCCATAATCCGAACCTTGCTTCAGTAATCCGTAATTCGAAAAATAAAAAATGTATAGCCTTAGTTTTGATTAACTTTTAACATATCATATTAACTAATTAATTTAACATTTTACATTAGTACTATAATTTCTGGTCTTTTTATATATACTATTGCATATTAACATTTAAGAACAGTATGCTGTTTACATAAAATTTTATTGCAGTATTTAATAGACCTTGCTGTTCATACATATTTAATTATATAGGTTTTTTTTATCACTACAACTTGGTATCAAAATGTGTGAATATATTTATATATCTACTAAAATGTTGTTTATGAATATATATTGTACATGTTGCAATATTTGCCATCATATATACTAGTATACAGTGAATTCCTTGTAAACCAGCATCTATAATCGAGAAAAATATGCATAAGAGATATTGATTTTACAGTTCCATCTGTCATTAACATTAAATATTGCATATACTATCAATATTTTCATCAACATTGTAAATCAAACAGCATGTTTTCCAAATGTTGATTAGTGTATACAGAGCAAGTTTGTCAAAATGTTGGCTAATGTGTTGATAGTATATACACGGCTTCAGAAAGCGCTTGTGTAATCCAATAGACTATTAATTTGTTTTCTGTTCAAAGTGATTATTAAAAAAATGAACAATTTGTTAAGTTGTATGGCTCTGTTTTAAATGCTATTAACTATATATGATGATATTAATAATACATTATATGGAAGTAAATACACCAGGGATCTTATTCTCAAAAAAATGTAAGCCGTTTTACATGTAAACATAAATTTATGACTGGGAAAGTCATTTACAAAAAGTCCTGCATTTCATAAATGGTCGTAAAACAGTATTTTCAGAACGAAAACAATCTAATTGTTTTTCTACAGTAAACCTACAAACAAATGGCACAGAATTTAGCCTTTAATTAATGAAAATGTAACTGCCAATGCAAACATAAATGTAAAGTTAGACTTTTTCGAGAATATGGCCCCATGTTTCTGCAATTTGCACACTGATTTTAACACTGTATAAATTAATCATGTAAATGCATTAATTATTTTTCTGCATATAAAATTATTGAAATATATTTATATTCATGAAATGTCCATAATGAGTTGAAAGATCAGGAATATTTATTGCTAATCAATAAAATTATTAAAATAATATTAATGGAGAGATTGTGTAGTTAGCACACATGTACATTTATTACATATTTATTTATTTACATTATATTTTATATTTACAAGTTTACAAGACGTCACCTTGTTTTACATTAACTGCTATTTACACATCTATAATACTACATACTACCAATATTATTTTAATACTTTGTGATATCAACGTTATTTTTAAATAATGGATCTTATTTAAACAACATAAGTATAATAATAAAACATCCAAAAAGAAACAAATTAGTATTTATGGACAATACTGAAATTGGATTAATTTTGTCTGAAAAAGTCAACAAAATTGGAAAAAATAACTTAATTTTGATGTGTGTATGTTAAACCATATCATTCTGCCATACAGGCTGCATACATTTAAGTCCAAATTATTAAAGTTATGTAACTACTTGCCATGGGTATATTGTCTTAATTTTGATAATGTGTGTACAAAAGAACCTGTTTGAACTTCATGGATGTAAATAAGTATTGGTTAATAACTTGATTTTCTCATCCTTTCCACATTATTGGCAATGTTCATTTAAAAAATGTAACTTTTACATTTCCCAATTCACAATATGTTTATGGGCATGCTTGTTTATTTGTTGTCTTATTTATACTGTGGCAGTTACAACCATGAAATATGCAGTTCTGTTTAGTGCCTCAATTCTGTATGCATCATACTGCTTTGTAAAATAAAATGTATTCTTACTGTTAAAAAATCACCAACGTTTGTCATTAAATGAAATAAATATTACTATCTTATTGTTGTTGTGTACGGTAAGTTAAAAATTACCTTTGAAGATATTTCCCCAACTTAGAAAACTCTCAATTGGCTGAAATGTATATGATTAGCTTAAAGCCAACAAGATGAAATGTTTATCTCTTGGAGGGGCGGAGGTTGGGGAACACTTTTTATGTAAAGTCAAACCTTTATTTTCTGATTTATGGAGTTTTGAAGCAATATTCCCAGGTCTTTAAATAATTCATTACTTGTCTGTAGATATCACAGCTGAATAATTTCTATGTTAGAATAAATAAAAACAAAGCAAAATGGTAATTTTATGTACAGACTTTATTGAACTGTGCTGAAGTTGAAACAGACGGACGGCACTCATTTCGACAGACTTCATCTAAATAGCAGCACTGCTGAGGGCTGTGTCTCGCACGTAAACAAGTTAACTTCATCAAAGAGACCACAAGCTAATTCACAAGTGTCCATCTATCCAAGAGGATTTACGTTCCTTATCAGTCAAATAGAAATACACTCAAAACTAAATGAAAGACTTTGTAATTTAGATCGTTAAGATAGAACATTTCTAGTGTTAATTTTTTTTAATCTTAAACACTATAAATAAATTAACACAAGTTTCTGTCATTTGTTTTTAAATAAATAATCCTTAATTTTCTCGAAAACATTTAAAAATATTTTCCCAAAAATGCAAATATTTTAATGTAATCATAAACATTGTTTACTACTTATATTAATGTATAAATAAAGAATGTTTAATATCACTTGTTAATTTTAATTTTTAAACAAATATTTGAACAAAAAAATCCACTCCTCAATATTAGATTTTTACTTTAATGTAACCATGTTTGAGAGAAAGGGTCAGATGCTGGACAATGTGATTGTTAGAAAAGCATTTAGTGTGATTTTATTCATCCTTGATCTCTATGTTTTAAAACATTCATAATTAAATAAACTGCTTTACACAATAGATTTCTCTTAATTGCACAGGCATGTAGCCAAAATATTTTATGCAAAATTCATGTCTCAAACAGTGATCATAAAAACCAGAAATACACAATACCATTAGGAATTCTTTGACGAAGTAACCTGAATGCTATGAGAGATGCAAATATAGTAATAAGGATACACATACTTTGTGTTAGGCCAACTGTTGATCTGCCATCCATTTTGGTACTTTGAAAGATTTTTTTTAAATGTTGTTTTCTAAAACATTTTGTGCCTTTAATCACACTTCAAAGAAACTGTATGCATTAAAAGAAACTATATATTTGCATAGAGATCATTTTGTGCAGCAGAATAATATGCAAATAACAGGAATATGCTGTATCAGGAATGCAATTAAGAAGACTTGGCTGGATCTGTAATGCAACATTGTTTAGTTGTGATATTTGGATATGTGTCACCTAAGTTTTAACATTGATTCTTTCAGAAAATGATAAGCACTGATTTTCACATGTGACCTCATCTGACCCATTTTCTAAGTAGTGATCACAGATTGAATATTATTTGTAGTAGATATATTAGAGGTACACAAACAAATCCTCAGTTTACACAGGAGTAATTTTGTTATTATAGAACGCACATAAAATATATTACTTAACTTCAATCATTAAGAAACATTGATGGGGATGTTGGGAACAAAGACATTTACAAAGTGCCGATTTATTGAACATAACAAATGAACTTGACAAAACTTGGTTAATAATTAGTCAACTAATAGGCTATAAATATTTTCTCTTTCTGGTCCCAGGTCATCGACAGAATTTCTTATACAGCTTTTTGTTATTGTTTTATTTTACCCACAACAAAATATTCTGACAAAGCTCAAGGAAATATTCAGATTGGCCAATACACCAAAGGGTTTCTCCACAAAGGCCACTGGTCAAATTATTGAAAAACAAATGGATGTGCTAAGTCAGAATTGATATGATGACCACAGGACCAGAAACAGTCATTTCTTTTTTGGCCTTAAACAGATTTTGCTATGACATCCCCTCCTATATAGTGTTAACAAGCATGCAGGACATCTTCTCCAACAATGTGTTAGCAGGTATACAGAGTGATGTCCCTTGCTATATAATGTTAACAAGTATAGAGTGACGTCCTTAGCTACAGTGTTAACAGGCATACATAACATCTTCTCCAACAATGTGTTAACAGGTATACAGAGTGACATCCTTTGCTATAAGGTGTTAACAAGTATACAGTGAGGTCCCTTGCTACAATGTTAACAGGTATACAGAGTGACATCCCTTCCTATATAGTGTTTACAGAGTGACGTCCCTTCCTATACGTTTACAAATTTACAGAGTGACGTCCCTTCCTATATAGAGTTAACAAGTATAGAGTGACGTCCTTTCCTATATAGTGTTAACAAGTTTGCAGAGTGACGTCCCTTACTATATAGTGTTAACAAGTTTACAAAGTGACATCCCTTCCTATATAGAGTTAACAAGTATAGAGTGACATCCCTTCGTATATAGTGTTAACAAGTTTACAGTGACGTCCCTTCCTATATAGTGTTAACAAGTATAGAGTGACATACCCTCATATGTCATGTTAACAGAAGTATACAAAGTAGCATTCTTAAGTTACTTCAAAACTGCAGTGTTTGTTATAATGGACTTTGTTGAGTATTTTGTAAAATAGAACAGTAACCATTTTAATTATGTTTTTACCAGATACAAGGGCAGATAAATCTCCCAAGTTTCTGGCAATAGTAACAAAATATTGATATGATTGCAATGTTTTTTGTTTTTTTAATCAGGTCAGTAGTAGATATAGGTGGAGAGATCTTAAATTACCATCTCTAAATTATTTGACAGAAATTTTATCTACTAATTAATTACATACCTCAAATATAGGGTGCAAAGCTATCTTGAATGCAGACATTTTATACAAAGTTTAATAGGTATATCAATAAAAAGGGATTTTACTTTTGGTATAATTAAGTATTTATATTAAAAATAGACTTTAATATATATATTTTTAAATATATTTCATTTTTCCTCTTTATTAATATAACTATGTATATATATATATATATATATTCATATATATAATTTAATTTATTTGGAATGTTAGAAATAGAATGCGGTAAGCAGGGATTATTTTCTGTTTTGTTTTTCAGATTTAACATCAAAAAATATATTTACTAGAGTAGTGATATTTCTACATTCTACATATATCACATACAATATTTTGTTTACACAAGCACTAATGCTAATTATAAACAGCATTTGCACCAGATTTTTTTTTTTTTAAGATGGTGACCATTCTTTTACAAAAATCACATAGATGCCTCAGTAACAAACACCACAGGTTTGAAGAAAACGAACAACTCATCTAACAAAGCTTCAAAATCACAAATGATTGGCATTAAAAAGCACTAAAACTACTTTAAATAATTTAGTTTTCATTTTAAATATTTGCTTTTTATTATATAAACAGTCCTCTGGCAAAACAACTTCAAACAGCAAAATTGAACACACTGTACAACAGTAGTTTACAAAAAAGGCTTCTGCCTCAATATATCAACAAAAATAATCCCCAGTGTGATGTGACCCACATTAAAACAGTTTCTTTCCTGCATGGGTTAAAGTCATTTCATCAGTACTTCACAAAGATGGATCACAGCTTATCACATCACTCTGTATTGCACGTTCCCTTTGTGATCAATGTATTTACTGAAAAAATAAAGTATATTTTGGGAAATATAAATAAGTATGCATGGCATGAAATTAACATAGATTATCTACTCACAGGCCTATTAATGAGCAAAATCTACACAGAGTGCCAACATTTCATGATAGTCCATAGTTTAACTCATTCTAGGTTTGAAAATATCCAAATTCCACATCCAAATATATATGTAATTTCCAAAACAATTAAAAACATCCACTTCCAATAAAAAATGAAGATACTCAATTTATAAATTGCATGTTTCACGTCTCCTGAATTATATATAAATATGCAATAAAGTTGTCTGTGTGTACTTGAGTAATTCTTGTACATTTACTTCACTCTCTGACTCCCCCACGGTCACACCCAGTAAAATCTACCTGTACAGACATGAATAGTTCTTGTATGTCTACTTCACTTGCTGACTCCCCCATGGTGACACCCAGTAAAACCTACCTGTACAGACATGAATAGTTCTTGTATGTCTAATTCACTTGCTGACTCCCCCATGGTGACACCCAGTAAAACCTACCTGTACAGACATGAATAGTTCTTGTATGTCTACTTCACTTGCTGACTCCCCCATGGTGACACCCAGTAAAACC
>JAULBS010127579.1:0-13662 GCA_032355785.1 Symmetromphalus regularis
ACTCGTTTTCAGATTAGCCATGGATATAAAGTGAGTTTTTAACAATTTGGACAATAATTTATTCAAATTTATAACTTGCTCATTTGGAAATCTGATGAGACCGATCAAATCTAAAAAGGAATGGTATAAGACTGGTCTCGCAAAAAAAAAAAATCGCCGAACATTTTCGCCACATTCACTATTTTATTGCCACTTTTGTATTTCTGTCGCAGTTGGCGACAGTGGTGACCGACAGGCCGAGCACTGTACATAAGCATCTAGTAATTTATTCTAGTTGATTATGAAAAAAAAATATCTCATGGGTATCAAAATAATTTCTGGTTGTCAAACTCAATAACCCAACCCAAAATAAACCAAAATGTTTATATGTTTATTGACTTTTTATATCTAACAAATTGATGTTATGGATATCTGCATAAATCAGGTTTTTAGCTTATCTTTTAACAAAAAATTAAATTTGCTAATGTCATAAATCATTGTTCATATAACACAACACATTTCTTACTGCCAACTGGCTAAATATTGAATGTTTTTTATATTGTTTATACACGTGCTTGTATCTTGCAAATAGATGTACACTTTTAGCTTACTATATATGATGATATTTTACCATACCGTACATAAATCTTGTTTGAAGAGCTAATTTTTACTGAGTTAGCATCCACGAGAAACTGTTACGAATGATCATCATTGGCAAATTCCTACACAGTCAGAAGAGTTGCTTCCCTTACTTGTATAATATTTTTATGAAAGGCTGTTGCTGGACATTTAATGAACAAAGTGTTACTGTTGAATATTATCTATCATATATAGGCATGAAATGTTATAATAATAATTATGTTATAGATTTTATAATTAATTTGTCACTCTAAATGTGTCCTGTTTTAGGGACTATTGGCATTGATTTGTCCAGACTTTATATAGTATCGAACATAGGCCCTCTCCCAAAGGCAAACAGCACTGAAAATTCCCAATTTCTGGACTAATTACAGTTATATAAATTGAGTGGTGTGAAAAAAATCAATTATGACTAAAATCATGCCAATTTTCCCAATCCCTTAAGCTATAGGATCTAGGTGAAAAATCCTGGATAAATTCCTGATTACACTAGTAGTGACGAGAAAAATGTTCAGTCAAAATTTTGCCTATCATGATTACAAAATGAACATAGACTAAAATATTTAAAAGGCAAATAATTTTAATAGCTGTTGTGTGACAAATAGTTTTTTATAAAAGTAATTGCCCAGCAATTATATCGAATCTCATGTGAAACAGCAGTGATCTACACTGCTGTGCCAAAATTATTTTTCTTTTTGTTTTTCATCCATTTTGTTGAGACTTGCATTAGCAACATTTTTGTTGCAATGTCAAGGGTCTCGTACTATCTTTTTATTAATAGAGTATCCCAAAGTTGACATATCAGAACAGGATTTAAATTAACGTAGTACACCTAAATATGACACACTATCAAATTATCTTTAGGATCTTGTTATTTAGTATTCCCAGGCCATAGGATTTCATGGTAACGATCGTTACCGGTAGCATGTCGGTACCATATTGTCAAAATCCTGGAATCCGAAATTTCATTTCCCATGATTTTCGTATTCCCATGACTTATTTTCATGGAAACAAAAAAGTTTCCGATGGGTACCCATCATCCAAAACCACAGAACCAAAAAAAAGGTGTTTCCCATGAAATTCGAAATCCTATGGTCTGTTTGCCTAAATGATTTATTTCTGACAATACGCATGTTTTATTAGGAATGTACGGGCTTCTACATATTACTTGTATTACATTCCATGTTTTCTGCTGATACTTTACCTTAACACTTTTACCACAATTTTAAATTGGTATAAATAGATGGCCTGGCTAAAATATTAAATTTTATATAAATGTATTTATGTATTAATGACTTTGGTATCAGCTATGTCCTGTAGTATTAGGGGGCATCCATAGAGTATGTATGAACATAGGCATGAAGGTGTAATAGGGCATCAGATACAAAAAAACATACATGTACATGTAAGGAATGGGGTTGGGTGGGGTCAGTAACACAGTATATGCTACAAATATTTGTTCATTAAAATTGTACCGAAATGCTTATCTTCAGTTGTTGATGTTACCTGATAAAATCCACAAATGATAATAAGATTTCAGTATAATTTTACTGGGTAACTCCAAAATCCAAAAATATACAGGTATGGTGTACTATAAACCAAGTTAGTCCTGGTGAATGGTCATTTGAAAATGTACCAGTGTGCTATAAAATAAGGTTTATTAAACTTGTATGGTTTAAATGTCCAGCTCCATCTATTCAGAGGATACCTAATAGATATTTCCCCCCCCACCCCCCCCCCCACATCTGACACCATGTAATGTATGTTGTACGGTGTAGTTTCATAAGAGTGGTGTCCCTTTATTCCTTAGTATGCCTTGGTTTCCACCATTACGATGCAGCACACATGCATGAATGTTACAAGTACATCATATTCAGACACATGTACATATGATGGAATGTACAAATTGTGTACATGGATGGGGGAAGGTGGTTCACATTTTGCATGCATTATTTATGGGTGCCCCGTCATATCGTTGTGTTCATGATTTATTGTACTGTTCTTTCCTGATGGTATTCACATGTAGCCAGTGGCGGATTTAGGGGGCCCCTTAATTTCCAGTTTAAATAACATTAAAAACAATTATTATTATTTAAAAAAAAAAAAATTTAAACTTTAAAGAATCTGAAGAATTGGCTTCATATTACTGGGCCCCCTAAATGGATTTTATGGATCCGCTACTGGTAGCACATGTTTGTTAGGTATTTTTATCTACTAGACTTGTACATATATCTATCATGTGTTGTTATCATTCATACTATTTTCATTCCATCCTGTTGATTAATGTTACAAATATCAAATATGTATCATGTCAATGCCAAATACGTGGGTTAGTAACAGATTATTATTATGTTTAAATAATATGTGATTTGCAGAGAAAACACAGCCAAATTATGTATTTTAAGAAAGTTTAGTAGTATGATTGCTGTTGATTGAATATTGGTTTAATAACCCCCAGCACAAAAATAAACATTGGCTGTAGGGGGTCAAATAAATAGTACCTTTGCATTACCATAACTACATGTACATGTACTGGAGGATGAATCCAAAAAATATGCGAGGGCCACATGTTAAAAAAGAAAAGGATTGTTTGTTTAATGACACCCTAGCACATTTATTAGGTGTCTGACATGTGGTATTCTGTGACTCATTGTCTTTGGAGGAAACCCACTACCACCACATGGGCTACTCTTTCTGATTAGCAGCAAGGGGTCTTTTGTATGTACTTTCCTACAGCACATGCGACAGTCTTTGATAAACCAGTTGTGGACCACTGGTTCACATGTTAAGAAAAATTGCGTCCACACCCTATAAATATTAAATATTAAATCTGAAATGGCAATACAGCTAAATTTTCATGTACTGGCATGTTGTAGGTTTGTGTATGATTCACTTCAATTTTGCAATTATCTGCAGGACTTCTTTTGATAGTCCATTGTAATGGCCTGTTTCTTAACTGAATAAATTGACTGATGTGTCATTAATTCATTCAAGAAAACTCATTAGATTTATGTAAATATAACTTCTATCTACATACATGTACATATCATGTTTATGTACAAATTTATAATTTATAAAAACTGTATATATTTGTGTAAAGCTTTGATTGTTGGTTGTGGGTTTTTATTAGTCTATCAACTTAACGTTTTGTCTCCAAACACAAATAACTGACAATGCCACAACTTTTAATTTGTCAAGAGAGAAAATAATGATTAAATAATAAATTAATAAAAAAAAAAAATCTTCTCAATCTCACAATGATATGTGTATATCTAGTGAGGTTGAGATTACAATTTTTAACAATAACTTTCATTTTGAAGGTACATACAACTACAAGACAAAAATGTGAACTAAACTCAACCAAAAGAGAAAATATGCATGTAATCAATAGTCATTTATTTCATAAACCAGATGACATTCATGGCAGAAATTCAGGAATTAGATAACCATACTGCACCATTTAGGAGGAAGTTTGTGTGTGCAGTAATATCACAAGTTGCGTATGCACAGTAGTTTTCTATTTTGGTGAAATGACACATTAAAAAATATTCACTATTTCAACATGCATACTTTCTTTTTTTGGTTGAATATATTTTGGAAATAAAAAAAAGGTAAATCTCTATTGTGTAAAATGTATAGAATTGTATTTGAAATTACCGTATTCGACTGCTTAAGTACACTGTGGGGTAAAAAATAAAATTCCTATATTTGTCATTCATTTAAGCGCACATGTCAAAGAAGATGTAAAAAAAAAAAATGTTTTCCTTCATACGTCAGTTTCGAACTGCACTTTGCAACAACAACAAAAAAACAAAAACATCTGAGAGGTAAAGTAACACCAATTTATTATCACAAGAACTACTATCTACATTAAATCATTTGTAAACATCGTTCCTCAAGACAAAAAACAATCTTAGCAGTTAAAACAGTCTTAAAACTACTTGCTGTGGCAGCATCCACCGGACATTTCCTACAAACTGCCCAAAATCAATGTCTCGTGATTTACTAAGACTACAGGAACCGTTCATTTTCTAAAATGTTTTTTTGAATCTCGTGATCCGGAGACGAGTTCAGGTTGCTCGGCAGCCATGAGACAAAAGGGTGAGTGCTTAATAGGGCATGTGCGTTTAAAAGGTAGAATATGGTATTTGTATTTCATTCTTCACGTGCTAATTACTTCAACATATAACCTTTCTAAGCTACTGTACTCCGAAGGGAGTGGAATTATTTTTTAAATTTCTTCCCCTGAAATATAGTGATATTATAGCAATATGAATCCGCCCATAGAAAGTCTTTCTTAAAATGTTGTCTCTTATCATTATTGTCTCGGTGATCTTTTAATGACTGCTTTAAATGCTAAAGTCAACTTTTTTTTTTCAGCTTTGTATTCTTATCATTAGATCAGGGGTCATAGGTTGGTTGGTTGGTTTTATTTATTTTCATGCTTATATCCAATTAAGCTTCCAGCATGCTGTCATGGGCACACAGCTCAACGTCCTGTGCTATCTGTCCAAGACAGAGGTTAGTGTTGGTAGAAGAGACAAAATCTGTTACAGCCACTCTAATGCGGCTACTCATATCAGTAAGCAGCAAGGGATCTTTTATATGCTCTATCCCCAGTGTTCGTAATAAAATTGTCTGTTTGGTTGAGATCAGTAAGCAAACTACATATCTTGACCGCAAATCCAATAGTTTTGAAGCACACTTTGTATTATGAAAATTTAGTTTTGAGTCCTACAAACACAATGATTATAAAACATTTAAAAGGCTATACTTTGGCCTAACTTTTCATTGACGGTTAAACCTTGTTTCACTGTTCAACTATTCTTTCAGTTTCAAATGCAGTTTGAACTTGTAATGATTGGATTGAAGCTGGGCCATCAATGAGAAATCTGGTATTAGACTTAGAAAGTTTGGAAACTTTTTAAAACTCCACAAGTAATTACATTTAATTACCAGTAGTCAAGACTTTTTTTTTTTGACTGAGTTTTCATTTATGATCCACCCTCAATTCACTGTTCAACAGCACAAAATAAGAGTTTGAACCGTCAATTAAGAATGAACCGCAAGTGAGAAATCGGGCCTTAAATTCTAAACTTTAAATGTGTTATGAATGCCGAAAATGCCGAAAATTTACATTCTAAATGTTTGTAAATGTAATTAGCAAAACAAATGTAATAGCTACAAATATTGCTGAGTAACTACCAGGGCTTATGTCAAGGATATCACTATCCTGATTGCATCAGTAGGATCCGCTAACCATTACGTTCAGTGGTTATGTAGAGATTGACTCGTGAAAGTATATGTATGAAGATCATAGCTTTATGTGTACTTTGAGAGCAGTTCAAACATAGCTTTAACATTAATACATCCTTCTGATGACTTTTGGCAGAACTCAGTCCTCTTGATTCTGGGCGTCTGCAGCCTCAATAAAGGGAATTGGGTCACGGGTTTCCGGTGTCAAAGTTATCTGCTCTTGTTACACGTCATAGTGAATAATTAACAGATTTTTGTAACAAATAGGTTCGGTGTGTGTGTGGGTTTAAATTTTTTTTTTTTAAATTAATTGACACCACTGGAACACATTGATTTGTTAATAATGAGCTATTGTATGTCAAACATTTGGAAAATTTGACCTTTAAGTATGAGCCAGCTTTAAACGGGGTTTGAACCACTATCTTGAGCATGAAAGTCCGATATCCTACCATTGGACCATTGAGGCTCACTTTTGTAACGATTTGTTCATGAACGCAATATGAGTTTTACATAAATAAATGAAACTTTTAATATGCATACAGTTCTGTAATAGATTATGATTTAACACTGGTAGAAAAAATACTGGCATTTTTTATTTTGTTGCTGTGTTCTAGTCTTATAATACCAGATGTGTAACAACTGCTATAAATTTGGCACCAGAAATCCATATCCATTTCCAGGTGCAGGATTTTTGAAAGGGGGGTCCAAATGTGTATTTCTGAGAAGGGTGGGGTGAGTGATGATTGAATAGAAAAAGAAAACAACAAAAATTGTTAATTTTCGCGTCCTTCCACTCGGTAAAAGGTTAAAAAAAATATCCAGAAAAGGGGTGGGGGTGGGGGAGGTGGGGTCCTGAACCTGGTTTCCTGTAATGACATAGTCCAAACAGAAATGTTTTTTCCTTTAATCCAAACCCTCCAGTTCTCCCCATATGCAAGTGTTAATACATTAAATAACTGTATTGTGTTCAGATGGCATTTTATTTAAAAGGGCTGTTTATGTTTGATTCTTTGAAATGTCTGTCAGTGACTTGTATTTCCCTATGTCATTGTTTTATTTCCTTCGTTAAAATGTCTGTTAATGATGTATAAATTTATTTTTACCTGTTAACATTTTAATTTATAACTTGCCTGTATAAAATGTAACCAAAAGTGTTTTGTTACTTTCTCTATGTTTTAATTTGTTACGTGTTCATATTTAATTATCGTCTGTTTAAATTGTTGAATTTGTAATTTGTCTTTGTTAGATGTCAAAATGGGATTGTCTTCTCTTGGCAGAAATCAGGTTGTGTTTATCGGTTAATTTAAAAAATGCCAAAACTATGTATTGGCCTTTAATTAATTTTGTTGAGTATATTTATGTTGGTAGTTATACTTATTTTCGTGCTTAGTTCCAATTAATATTCAAGCAAGCTGTCCTCGGAGCACACCTCGCGTGCGTGCGTGCGTACGTATGTACATGCATGCATAGTTACCAGAATGATAAATGTTTTGTGGGAACGTACTGGAACAATTAAGTTCGGTCGTTAGGACATTTTTAAAGGAATGCTGATGTCTACGGAGCAGCATATAAAATGGATTAATGTTTTTCAGGAATAAGAATGGTGCAATAAAATGTTTAATACGTACATGGATTTAGGGGTCATTCACAATTAGCAACATTATCGCTAGCATATAAACCATAAGTTGGGGAGGAGGGTGGTAAGAACCACTGAACGCTTTCAAAAAATTATTATAATATTGATCATATTAATGTCACCACAGAGTTTTAATAGCAGTTGAAAGATTCTTGTGTGCAGTCATTGTGACCGCGTCATGACCTAAGCTCCGCCACCAGGTCCTAGTTTTCATTCATTAACCTTGTAGTACATGCTTGATTACAACAATGGCAGAATTAGTGTGTTCGCAGAGGTTCAAAAAAGTCATTGAATTTGTGAACTGTGTACTATTTTCCAAAAAAAAAAAAAAAAATATTGTAAAATATCTACATTTTTATTTTACACTTTGTGGGGGGAGGGGGGTGGGTCATAAAATGTGTATGTTTTGTACACTTGTGAAAATATTGATAATTGTGAAGGACCCCTTAGGATTAATTAACATTACGAACACAGATTCTTTCTCACATGACTGATACGTGAAAAAGCTGCGTGATGCAGGTTGTGACATAATCAGATTTGATTAGCCATATTTTGTAAAAATTAGCCAATGGCTAATTTGGCAACTGACAGCGCGAGCCCTGATTTTTAATGACTGTTAACATTTTACAATTTAGTAATGAAATCTATAAAAATAATAATTTTTAAAAAGTTATTACTTGTATTTCCTATCTTTTTAAATTTCTTTTGTCTGTTTTCAGTGATTAGAAACTATTTTTTTAACAGATTGACCCTTATTAAGTCATACAAAATGAAATCGCCCACGTTTAATGACATTAATGGTTAAGTTGTCCAATTTACTAATGCAATCAATTTTAAAAACTTATTATTTACCCGACTTTTATTTGACATGAAAACCGATTGCCAGTGTTTAGTCAGTTAATTTTCTTGTTCAAAACTGCGTCTCGTTTTAGTAATTATCGCGGGTGGCTTTTGGGAAAATATTCCTGCCAAATAACTGACCGGAGGCGAATTGGTTTGGGGACGAAACGTTGTACCAATGGGAAAATAAAGACTTGCCGATTAATTCATTAAGTACTAAACAATTGTAAAGCGAAGTTAATCAACAAACATTTTTTACTTAGTTATTTGGATCATATTTTCATCACATATTAACTGTCGTTTAAAATATTAATTCATATTAATTTTAAAAATCAACAAAAACAAGACCGAGTAGAGCTATAACCTGTAAATTCTTTATCTTCGGAACCAACTTTGAATGCTAACCGGATCTAGAGTTCGGGACATGATGATGCACTCTTTTATTTCAGAAGCGGAATGGACATATGGGCCTTTGGGCAAATTGGCCACTGAACTGGGTATTAATGAGCAACATATTAATGAACGATGGGCCGACCTGATGACTGATGGCCAGGCCGGTTTTAAGACCCAGTCCGCTTCTAAATTGTTTTAAAATTAATAGAGAAGAAAATTTTCAATATCAGGTGGTTTGTTTATTTATCGCTTCAGATTGTTTGGTTGTTTAACATCACCCCCCGCAAAACAATAAAATATCGGCTTTTACGGGTCATACTTTGGTTAATTATTAATTATTATTAACTTCATTATTATTTTGTGGTATGTCGGAAGGAGGAAAACACAAATTATATTATCTATTCATAAGTAAACAATAGATTTTTGTTTTGTTGTTACTTTTGTAGACCATCCATCTAAATGCCATCAGATGAATCCCATTCGGAGGATTCATTATGATATTTCTCGTTCCTGCCAGTGACCTAGGACTATTATACCAAAATATTCTAGAATTTTTTATTTCGTACAAATATAATTATATATACTGCTTAATAAAACGTTACATGTGCAGGTAAATTTAAAAAAAAGGTGTGAAAATCGTGTTTCTCAGGTTGTAAATGTTAGTCTTCTCAGGGGAGTTAAAACAGTGCCGAAAGAATCAAAACCTACATTGAGTAGGCCGTCTATCGACCCAAAATGGAAGAAAATAAACTGGCGAGCTCACAGATTGTAAATTCAGTTCCTCGCCAGGGTCACTGGATGTTAAACATCAGATCCCGCGTAGTGTATTTGAAAGTGTGTTATCGGTTACTGCATTAAGTTCAACTGGCGATCCATACTATATACTGGTGCAAATTTTTGGCAACAGAAGCTTCGGTTTCAAAAAAGTAAAGTTTGTTTTATTTAACGACGCCTCTAGAGCACATTGATTTTTAATCTTATCAGTGGCTAATGGACGTCAAAAAAGCTTCAGTTTCCGACCAAAACATTACAAGACATATGTAGATATACAATAAAATTGCCAACTTACGCGCTTATTACATCCATTTTCACAGCAAATCCCACATTATCCACTGATATCGCCTTCAACTGCTAATTGATTTAAAAACGATAAGCCGCGAAAATCTCACGGTTTTACTTTTGCTATACAAATCCATTGTAGTTAAAAGTTTCTATTCTTGTTCAATCGAGTTCAGAAATAACAAACAATGTGAGAGAATTGGACTTACTCGTGCTGTACTTATATTGCTTTCTACAGAAAAGAAAGACCACTTTATATTGTTTAGCACTTAATTATGTATGAACAGGTCAATGTAAAGGTTTTTACTAAAATCTCCAGGTTTTGGGGCTTCAGTGTCCAGGTTTCCAGTGCCTCGAAGTTGAGGTCTACAAACATAAAACAACAAGAAATCGTGTTAGGTTAGAAGACAATGTTTATTGAGGATCCATGTTTAGATAAATACAACTAACACTGAGAGGACAATGCTACTATAACATTAATGTTGCATTTATAATCTGCTAGTATGCAATATTTAATCTACCAACTTTGCACAGTACCTCATACAGTGAAGGGTTGATAATTAATATTAACTTCCATATTTTTCTATTTGTTCTCTATAATACTTAACATAGAAATACTTGTGTTAACTTTACTAATTTTAAGATGCATTTAAATCCATGTGAAAGATGTATTCAGCTAACCTGAATCACCGCATCTTATACCCCCCCCCCACCCTACGACCACAACTCACGAGATTGCAGGTGAGTAACCTCTGAAAATCATTTTAAAAACTCCTCACATTTCTTAGGTTTCTCACAAGTATGCATCCCGAGTCCTCATGTTTACAGAATATAAATAAAGCTTCTCAAGAGTATGAACACTGATGTCAGCAGGCTATCGTTTTCAGAAAAAAAGAAAGATTTTAAGCAAATATCACATTTGTAAAGGGTTCTAGTCGGTATGGATACTCATGTGTTTTTGCAGATTATTATTACGTGAAAAACATTTAAAGCACACCTCACATTTGTAAGGTTTCTCACCAGTATGGAACCTCATATGACGCTGCAGATTACTACTACGTGAAAAACATTTTAAGCACACCTCACATTTGAAAGGTTTCTCTCCAGTATGGATTCTCATATGACTCTGTAGGTGACCACACTCTGAAAAACATTTTAAACACACCTCACATCTGTAAGGTTTCTCACCGGTATGGATCCTCTTATGGGTCTGAAGGCTAAAACTTTGTGTAAAACATTTTAAACACACCTCACATTTGTACGGTTTCTTCCCAGTATGGACTCTCATATGGGTTTGCAGGTGACCACTCTCTAAAAATCTTTTTAAGCATACCATACATTTGTAAGGTTTCTCACCAGTATGGATCCTCGTATGTCGTTGCAGGCTACTACTACGTGAAAAACACGTTAAGCACTCCATACATTTGTACGGTTTCTCACCAGTATGGATCCTCATATGGTTTTGCAGGTGACCACTCTCAGAAAAATATCTTAAGCACACCTCACATTTGTACGGCTTCTCACCAGTATGGATCCTCATATGAATTTGCAGGTGACCACTACGGGAAAAACCTTTTAAGCAAACGATACATTTGTAAGGTTTCTCACCAGTATGGATCCTCATATGGCTTTGCAGGTGACCACTCTGTGAGAAACATTTTAAGCACACCTCACATTTATAAGGCTTCTCACCAGTATGCATCCTCACATGGTTTTGCAGTTGTCCAATGCAGGAAAACATACCTCACATTTTAAAGATGTCTTGATGATACATGAATGCTCTATATGGCTTTGCAGGTGACCACTCTATGAAAATCGTAAACACACATTTGTAAGGCTTCTCGCCAGTATGCATTCTCATAATAATGGGTTTGAAGGTTAAAGCTCTGAGTCTTCATAAAACATATTTTAAACACATCATACATTTGTAAGTTTTCTCACTAGTATGGATCCTCATATGGCTTTGCAGGTGACCACTGTGAGAAATATTTTGAATGCACGTAAGGTTTGTAGTTTCTCACCACTATGGATCCTTAAATGGCTTTCCTCTTGACCACTGTGAGAACTATTTTGAATGCACGTCACATTTGTAGTTTCTCACCAGTATGGATCCTCACATGACTTTGGAGGTTACAACTATTAGACTGGAGGCGAACTGGTTTGGGGACGAAACGTTGGCCAACGGGAAAATAAAGACTTGCCAATTAAATCATTACTATACAACTGTAAAACGAAGTTAATCGACAAACATTTTTTAATTGAGTCGTTTGGATCATATTTTCATCAAATAATAACTGTCGTTTAAAATATGAATTTATATTAATTGTAAAAATCAACAAAAGCAAGACCGAGTGGAAAACTACAACCTGCAGGTCCTCTATCTTCGGAACCAACTTCGAACGCTGACCGGATCTTCAGTTCGGGACAAGATGCATTGTTTTATATTAGGTTTGCAAATAATTTTAAATGATTAGTAGCTAGTAATTATTTCAGAGGCGGACTGGCCATAATCTCATTCGAGTAACGCCCATTATGGCATAGGTCCGCTGGGCTGGGTATTAATAAGAAACAAATGTATGAAAATTACTGATGTCAGTGTGCTACTGCGTAAGCACAAATATTAAAATTATGTGCGTTTATGTATATTTACATGATAAATAAAATCATTTAACTTTTAATTTTATCCTGAAAACAGCCCGACAAAGGATCATGTTGGATTGGGTTGTAAAATGTTACGACTTGTCACAAACGATTTTAAAAATAAATACATTATCAGCATAATTATCTTGATTGTATTGAGATACAGATATACATGTAGTATTATTATTATTTTTAGAAATAAGACAATGTAATAGACACCTTTTATTAATGAGTTGGGTGGCAACGGAAAAGTTATCCATAACAACAGTAACAAAATATAGAAAAATATGAAACAAATATCCGTCTAATGGGGTGAGTTAGTAAAGTTGTTTTCCTTCACCTTAGGACAAGGGTAGTTCCGGACTCGATAACGCTAAACGATTGAAACGAAATACACAGTGGCGTTGGAACGAAATTAACATTGGAGGGTGGGGAGGAAATTTTGGAAATTAAACCAAATGTTAAATTTTTATACAAAATTTCAAGAAGATATACCGAATAGTAAAAAAAAAAATATGAGGAAAGAAACGATTTTTATGCGTTTTTAGAACCGGTTTTTTTTTTCACTTTTCAGTTACTATTTTTGTTACCGTAGCAACCATATATAATCTAAACAGTTATAAAGTAAAATACTTTTGTATATTATCTACACGTTGCACAATGTTTGAAAGGCAGTTGTCTTTCTGGTATTTTTTTTCAACTGAAATTGAAAAACGCTGGTGTTTTGATGTTCCACTTCCGGTGACGCGAAGTAAAACAACGTTTTAATTTGGACTAGCTTTGTGTCCACATTCGACCATTTAAGCTTTAAAAATATATATGATACCATAATAATGAACCAACTTACTGCTACTGACTCGAAAAAGAAGAAGAACAGCATTAAAAGTTACGTTATACTTTTGGAGATAGAATTTTCACCGACTGACCTACGATAACTTAATTGCTCCATTCAACTACGTCATCAGATGACGTCATTCTCTAAATGTTTACCACCTCGAGGTAAGTATTTTTGTGGATATTTATGTTTGGTCTTTGTTCCACACAAATGAATTAGTGCATCAAAGAGTGTAAATTGTTAGTTTAGTGTAAGTATTCAGACCTGCGGATCCCATCATTTTGTAAATCCTTCTGAAATCCAGTCTGTTGTTAGTTCAGGAACTTAATGCTTTGATTATTGGTTATTGCATTAAGTTCAGCTCCCGACCCATATTATGTATTGG
>JAULBS010127590.1:0-13661 GCA_032355785.1 Symmetromphalus regularis
GTCTATAAAGTGTAATATACGTATACATACAAACTGTAATATATGTCTATAAAGTGTAATATACGTATACATACAAACTGTAATATATGTCTATAAAGTGTAATATACGTATACATACAAATTGTAATATATGTCTATAAAGTGTAATATACGTATACATACATACTTTAACATATGTCTATAAAGTGTAATATACGTATACATACAGACTGTAACATATGTTTATAGAGTGTAATATACGTATACATACAGACTGTACTATATGTCTATAAAGTGTAATATGTATACAGAATGTAATATATGTCTATAAAGTGTAATATACGTATACATACAGACTGTAATATATGTTTATAGAGTGTAATATACGTATACATACAGACTGTAATATATGTTTATAAAGTGTAATATACGTATACATACAGACTAATATATGTCTATAAAGTGTAATATACGTATACATACAGACTAATATATGTTTATAAAGTGTAATATACGTACACATACAGACTGTAATATATGTTTATAAAGTGTAATATACGTATACATACAGACTGTAATATATGTTTATAAAGTGTAATATACGTATAAATACATACAGTAATATATGTTTATAAAGTGTAATATACGTATACATACAGACTGTAATATGTTATAAAGTGTAATATACGTATACATACAAACTGTAATATATGTCTATAAAGTGTAATATATGTATACAGACTAATCTATGTCTATAAAGTGTAATATACGTATACATACAGATTAATATATGTCTATAAAGTGTAACATATGTATACAGACTATAATATATGTCTATAAAGTGTAATATACGTATACATACAGACTGTAATATGTGTATATTGATTATAATATATGTATATAGAATGATGGACTGCGTGCCAAGTAAATACGACCAACCATCTTTAAAATCTTGTATATGTTTGTCATCAGGGATATTAACTGAGTTTCAGTAACAACACCCGTGTTTTAAACTGACATGTCATTGACCCTAAACATTATTTACCACCATTAATTTATTATTTTCGACAAAGACATATGTCTGTTTAACATGCTGAAAGTCGATTTATGTTGACTACAATAACAAAATTGCAGTTTTATACAAATAAAATTGCATTGGAGAAAATTGCTTCATTTTTTTTAAACACATACACCCACGGACCCTTGACCTAATTAATTTCGAAGCAAGGAATTAATTTCAAATGTAAACATTTGATTGTCCATAAAAATACTTCATTCAACTACTTACATAACCACCACATCTCGCCTATTATCAATATTTTAAAAATAATAATGAATTATGCTCACGGACAAATAAATCGAAACAAAAATAATGTTATTTTTTCCTTTGAATGTGTGACGTATATATTTCGAGTCATGTGACGTTAGCCGTTATTTTAAAAGTTTTGAATATTTTTGTAGCTGCAAAAGCATTTCGTACCAGTTTATTTTGCATTACGAGGAGTTCCGATCTTGAAATTTGAAATTAAATGTGAAAAAAATCTATCGACTCGATGGAATTCCCTATACCATGGTTCAGTTAAAAAGTCTTGCGTGATATAACAAATGCATGTAAGTTTCATTCGTAATCAATATTTAGACCACAAAGCCCCTTAAATTCCGAGGAACTATGCCTTTAAAGAGTAAATTTATATCTTTGTTATGCATGAGTAAAAATATTAAATTAATTAATGTTCAACATCATAACATTAAATTTAATATTTCTTCTGTAATTCCAGGAGTGTGCACGGCGTGAAGTGGACCACGCTTTCCCGCCAAATCCACGTCGACCGCCAGGAATGATAACTCTTTGCACGTGCTACCATGACAATCACGTATCAATACCGCGTGGCCACGGCCTCCCTAGGGGGTTTCGTCAAACTTTTGGCGGCATGGAAGGGTAGCGTCTACAAACTGATGTACAAGGAGATGGTTTTGTTTAGCGTTTGTTATTCCGCTATTAGCATTGTTTATCGTCTGCTGCTAAGTGAAACGTACAGGAGGTGAGTTCTCAAATTGGTGGAATTTACATCTCTTTTTAAAATGTTGGTTCGAGGTTACCGTATACGCAAATATTTTTGCGGCATAAAATATTCGCGATCGAGCTTTTATTTACATTTTAGCGAGGAATTATTTTCGCGACCGCAATAATAACGTCATATTTAGTATAGGCATTTCATTTTTTTTTTAAAATGATTTTGTTCGATATTAATTAAAATAAATATTTGTTATTATTACTTTAATTTAGTTTTTTTATTTCAATCCCTGAATATATTTACAACAAACAAAACAGACCTATGTCTCCTTAATAAGTAGTTCTGTTATAAGTTCGCCGGAAATGCGTATGTAGAAATCGTCTAGCCCTCGGGTCGGACAGATTTATCTAGCCCTAGGGTCAGACAGATTTTTCTAGCACCGTGCAAAAGCTGGATAACCCTGTCCAGTGGGCAAGAATTAGAGGATATTACCTATTTGGATTCGGGTAAATTAAAACAAAAATATTGTTATACTACTATCCAAAATGACCTTTTTCAATTCAGATAGTTTTAAAAGAATGTCCCAAAGGAGCATGCCACCGAATCCTTAGAAACAAGTTACAAGTCATTTGATAATAATAACAATAATAATAATAATAATAATAATAATAATAATAATAATGATGATAATAATAATACATTTAAAATACCTATTGCAATATTATCGTGTGTGTTATACGCCAAAATAACCCTTAAATTAGTTGAAAATATAGGTTAAAAATTACTGATTTTGACATTCAAATCTGAGGAAATCTCGTTTCAAGCCATCTAATTTAAAACCTCGGATCCCTCTAAAAACATTTCAAGTCGTCTAACAAAAGAGACTGCATTGTCAGTTTTATCATCACGGAAACCACAACATTAAAAAAATTATTAACTTTTATAAATAATTAATATTTACATTACTGTTATATCGTTGTGTCGCTATTTTCAGGCACCGTGGGGTAGAGAGGGTCCGGGGGAGGGGGGCATGGCATTCCCCTCTTTTTTTTTGGACACAACTAATAAAAAAATCCTTACCAAACAATGTTTTTGCTGAATAAAAATATTTTCAGGCGCGGTAACAATATACAGTGGCCAAAACGGAGAGTTTTCGAAGTATGAGGGGGTTCCTGCAGGAACGCTGCTGTCCTTCTGTCACCTACTTCCCCCCACACCCACATTTTCAAAGGGTCTTTGCGGGCCCTGATATTGTAGACGTACTGTAGTATATTAACTTCAAAACAGACATAAAAAATAAAGCAAAATGACGATTTACCCCGAAAACGTAGCGTAATAACAACAAAATGTAATACATATATACGCTAGTAGATAAAAAAACAGTTGAGCACTACAATTTGTTTAATTAAGGAAATGCATGTTTAATCATTTTTTTAAATCAATATATCCTTACCGTAACGTCGCATACCAGGGTATTCCGTAAAGATAGAAAACTGATTGTTGACGTCATATACCGCACATGTCTTATCTTTCGAGGAGAAGAAGAAACCCGTACAACTCTGTTTACGAGCGCAAACGGCCCCACATTCAATTTCGCTGACAACAGAAAATTCTTTTAAAGTTCCGTTGACTTTCAGATCATTAAAATTATGTAACAGGTGGAATGATTTCTGTGAGTTACAATCAATGGATGAAAGTGGGGTCGCGTAAGAAAAAAGTAAGAAAATAAAAAGTAAAGTGTTTTTGAAAAACATCTTTACACGTCTTATCACTCTCATGTCTAGATGCAGAATGACGTGAGCTTATGTCGTGTGGTAGATTTATTTCTATATTTCTCACTAATATTCTCTTTGAATTCATTCTGTATGTCAACGTTAGAGATCGAGATCTCTAGGGAATTACAAATATTCACTAGATTTATTTCTATATTGCTAACATTTTCTTTGAAATCATTCTAAATGACGGTTTGATTTTAAAAATAAATCATTAAAAATTCATTACTTTTTCTATACCGCCAATACTTTTTGTTCATTTAGTTAAAGAGGAGCGGGATGTAGCTCAAACGGTAGAGTGTCCACCCGTGATCCGGTCTGTCGTCGGATCGATCCTTCTCAGAGGATCCATTTGCAATTTAGGCTATTTTTCGTTCGAACCAGTGGTCCACAACTGATTCCTCACAGGGCGTGTTTGCGGAACAGTGCATACAAAATACCCCTTGCTGCTTATCGGAAAGATTAGCATTTATGGCGGCAGTGGTTTTCTTCTAAATAAATATGTCAGAATAATTATATGATTGACGTCCAAAAGCCGTTCATAAAATAAAAATCAATGTGATTTAGAGGCGTCGTTAAACAAAACAAACTTTACTTTAGAATAACTAATGTAATGAAACCGCCTATTTAGTTTGCGTATTACAGTAGTAAGTCGAATGTCTGTATCATATGGTTTTGTTAGTGCGTATTACAGTAGTAAGTCGAATGTGTGTATCATATGGTTTAATTATTTCGTATTACAGTAGTAAGTCGAATGTCTGTATCATATGGTTTAATTATTTCGTATTCCAGTAGTAAGTCGAATGTCTGTGTCATATGGCTTAATTATTTCGTATTACAGTAGTAAGTCGAATGTCTGTATCATATGGTTTAATTATTGCGTATTACAGTAGTACGTCTAATGTCTGTATCACATGGTAAGTCGATTGTCTGGGTGTCATATGGTTTAATTGTTTCGTATTACAGTAGTAAATCGAATGTCTGTATGATGTGGTTGAATTATTTCGTATAACAATAGTAAGTAGTATTTACACTGTATTAACCATGAATGATTAATGTATTATCCGACACAAATCATATCACCAACCTGCAATCAACCAATAATTTTATCTTCCTTTTGCATGAAGATGATAGAAGGCAACAAATATGTAGTTGACTCTCTCTCTCTCTCTCTCTCTCTCTCTCTATCTATATATATATGTATACACACAGTCAAACCTGCTTTCGCAGCCACCTCTACAAGGCGATCACTTGTCCATAACGGCCACTCTTTCGTCCCCCCAAACATTTTACTATATATATTTTACCTCTATATAACAACCACCAGCTCTACGCGGCCAGCGGACAGAATTATTTAATAAAAAGCGAATTTGAACCTGCTATATATTTTGCTGCGGTCTTTTAATTTTCACATAAAGGCTGTCAGTCACCTTGCTAGAACTTACGTAAGGGTAATTGGCGCAATCAGTGGTCCCATATAATGAGTTGTGGGTATTTAGTTCTGCATGCTTTTGTTCGTTAATCGCACTCTGATTCTGAAGCTCGCTGAGATGGACGTATTCAATATTCTCGGAGTTTTCCTTGGACCTGCCCCCCCCCTGCCCACCCTACGCCCCTGTGGATGCAGCGATCCAACAGTATTCGAGTAGTTGTGTGTGCGACTACCGGATTGTTAAGCAGTATAATACCAGAGGCTAGGAAGAGACGAGCACCGAGGAGAAGAAGGAAGCCTGCCAGTGGCAATACCCAGGGGTGACAAAACCGCGCTCCTCTAGAGCGTGGTGGACTTCTTTCTGCGCGTACTGCACCGGCCCCTTCAGCACCTGTTGGACCTGCACCAGTGCCTGTCGTCGCCGTCCCTGTGGTGGTCCAACTACTGTTGTGACTGAGGCCCCTCCTCCTGAGGTGGCCACCACAGCGGCGGAAAAGAAAGGAGTTGTTACCGGGAAACGGAATGCGTCACCACAGTTACCTTCACCAGCCAAGCGGGGCCGGTCGGTGACGCCTCCCCCAGTGGCTATCCCAGATAAGAACAACCAGGTTGCTCCACCGTCACTAGACCTACTTGCTGAGGGACCAGCCCAGCCTGAGACCGACACTTCTGCCTGGACCCGTGTCACAAGGAAACTCGCCACCAGCCAGAAGCAGTTCCTGTGCCGGCTCTCGCCCACCCCGGAGGATTTATTTTACCCAGTAGCGGCCCAGAACATGAAGTACCGGTTCCAGGATGGTAACCCCTGGTCCATCAACCAGCTGTCTAAGGCACCAAGAGGGTTGATCATCATCACTTTCGACGGCCGACTCTACCGCCAAGGAGCTTTGATGGAATTCATGCCAAGCACTGTAGCTTCACGTATTGTCAACTTCGTGCTACAAGATCACTTTGTAGAGGCCATGGAAACCAAGCTCATCAAGTGGAGTACCTGCCCGGATGAGACTTGAGGATGGGATCTCCACAGTAAGACAAGCCAGTCTCACCCGGGAATCAACGCCTTCCTCGCCCCCTGGACGAAGACTTGCCTCCATTGGTAAATATAACCTTTTTCAGAGTCAGACTTTAAACGCACGCGTTATTTTTCGGTTTTCTTTTAGGTCCGCGCCCGCAAAAATTAAAAATTTCTTTGTTCTGGGTTTTTTTCTAAATAGTCTGATTCACTCTTTTTTGTTTAGGCGAAATTGGTGATGGAAATTTGCTCCAAATCAATTTCAACTTTTCGACCGAGCTTCAAAATTCTTAGTCTAAAATTAAGTAACCTCGCCAAACACAAACTTAATTAAATAACAAACAGAAGTGAAATTAACTTATTAGGTACTAGGGCTTAACCACTAAAATAAGTATTTTTAATACAATAGCTGGCTTCAACTACTTAGGTTTTTCTCTCTCTTTATTTTTTGTCACTTTTCCGCCCCGGATTAGGTGCCTTCCTCTTAAGGCGTGGAATCCGGGGTGGGGGGGGGGACATGTCCGAACCATATGGATGTGGGCATGTTAATAGTACTGAAATGAAAATGAAATGAGGATACTAACTATTTAAATTATGTTGGGAACCACGGGGAACCTAAATTATGTAAGTATCCGTTTCTGCTCAATTCCTCTTTTTCATAAACGTGGTGAAAAATCGTTTCTTGTATATACTGAACAACAAAAGAAACTCAAATTTAATTTGCAATGTTTGATTGACACCTGTGACATTTATATGTGATAAGTAACACCCGTGACATTTACAAGATTTTTTTTTATTTTGATTTTTTTTTGTAAGCTTTTCTCTCTTTTTTTCATTAGGGGTGTGAGTTTATGTCTTGTGAGCTTTTGTCTTGTGAGCTTTTGTCTGCGCGCCAAAGAGCGGGAGGTTGTCGGATCGATCCTTCTCAGTGGATTCATTAGAAGGTGGGGCTATTTTCCGTTCTAACCAGTGGTCCACAATTGGTTTATCGGAGGCCATGATATGTGCTGTCCTGTCTGTAGGTGCGTATACAAGACTCATTGCTGCTTATCGGAAAGAGTAGCATATGTGGCGGCAGAGTGTTTCCTCTAAATACATATGTCAGAATAACCATATCATTGATGTCCAATAGCTGATGATAAGATAAACATCAATGTGCTCTAGATGCGTCGTTAAATAAAACAAACTTTACTTTTTACTTTTTTGTCTGCACACCATATTTTGACGTTAGCCGCTTACTGGAGGTAATGTTGTGCTCAATATAGAATATTAAATGTTGTGAACAGTTTAACAGTATCAACTAACAGTTCGTGCTATCCGTGGGTTGTTTGTTTGGAATATTAGTATCGATAATTGCTTTAATTCCCTATCTCTAGCAGATTCATCATCGCTTGTAATTAGATTTGTATGGTCATCTGCAGATCATAGTATCATCCCTCAAACTTATTAAATTTTACTATTGTCATCATTAATTTTATAAATAAACCCAGAGTATGATATCATTGTTTACGGTCACGAATAGTTCAAGATCGTATACCTTATTAAAGTCGCGGGTTGTAGCAAAGTGGGTAGAGCATTCACCAGATGTGCTTTGGTCTTTGGATCAAATCTCCTTGGAGGAATCATTAATTTTCTTTTATATATATATTAAACTCAGAGCATGATATCATTGTTTACGGTCACGAATAGTTCAAGATCGTATACCTTATTAAAGATGTGGGTTGTAGCAAAGTAGCTAGAGCATTCACCTGATGTGCTTTGGTCCTAGGATCGAATCCCTTTGGTGGATTCGTTCTCTTATTATGTTTTTTTCTTTCTGTTGTAACCTATGTTGCAGGGTATATTAAAGATTTGAGAATCCCGTTTAGATTTACGTAGCAGTAGCAGATCAAGAAGGGGAGTCCAGGGTTACGGAACCTCCATTTTTTTTTTTTTTTTAAACGTATATTTTCCGAGTGGAAGGACGTGAAAATTAATCATTTTCATTCAGTCCTATTCAACCATCACATCTGGACCCCCCCCCTTTCAAAAATCCTGCATCCGCACCTGCGCAGATAATTAAAATGTTAACGCATTTCAATTGGATCTCATGAAGAATGAGCTAACGTTATCGGAACACTTAACATGATCAAATGATAGGAGAGCATCTTACTTACAAACATCATACAAATGACCAGTGTCCTGTCCCTCTAGGGAATGTGTGTGAGGTGGAGAGCGGGATCTAGCTCAAACGGTAACGTGTCTTCCTGTGAACCGGTCGGTCGTCGGATCGATCATTCTCAGTGGACCCATTTGCAGTTTGGGCTATTTTCCGTTCTAACCAGTGATCCACAACTGGTTTATCAAAGGCCGTGGTATGTGCTGTCCTGTCTGTGAGACGGTGCATATAAAAGATCCCTTGCTGCTTATCGGAAGGAGTAGCCTATGTGGCACAGCGGGTTTCCTCTAAAAAAGACATATGTCAGAATGACCATATGTATGACGTCCAATAGCCGATGATAAAATAAAAATCTATGTGCTCTAGAGGCGTTGTTAAATAACAAACTTTACTTTTGTGTGTGAGGTGTTTCACTGTTTCAGACAATGGTGTCTGACATTTCAATAAAACATAAGACTTCCAATCGGCCTCGGTTGTGCAGTGATTAAGCTATCGGACTCGTGACTGGCAGAGATCGAATCTCAGTCGAGGAACGCATTTAATTTTGTTTTTATCTCAGTATTGACTCCAACCCATAGTGAGTGCTCCACATGGCTCAGTGGGTAGGTGTATAAAACTTACACCGACCAGTGGGCCACAACTGGTTTATCAAAACCCGTGGTATGTGTTATCCTGTCTTTGGGATAATACATATAAATGATCCCTTGCTGCTTATCGATAAGAGTAGCCGCATTAGTGTGACGGCAACGGGTTTCGTCTCTCGTACTAACATTAACCTCTAATCTGGACAGGCAGCACATGAAGCTGTGTGCCAGGACAGCATGCTTGAACTTCAGTTGGATATAAGCACAGAAATTAATATAGCCATCCAGTAGTAGTAAATCGGACTCTCAAGCTGAAGACAGTGGATCAAAACTCGTTAGAGGCTGGCTCACATTTGACTGTATGTCAAAATTACCAAATAACTGACATCTAATAGCTGATGATTAATACATCAATATGTTCTAGTGGTGTCGTTAAACAAATAAATAAAATTAAGGCACAAACGATAACAATATGTTCTAGTGGTGTCGTTAAACAAATAAACAAAATTGAAGCACAAACGATAAAAATATGTTCTGGTGGTGTCGTTAAACAAATAAACAAAATTGAAGCACAAACGATAAAAATATGTTCTAGTGGTGTCGTTAAACAAATAAACAAAATTAAGGCACAAACCATAAAAATATGTTATAGTGGTGTCGTTAAACAAATAAACAAAATTAAGGCACAAACGATAAAAATATGTTCTAGTGGTGTCGTTAAACAAATAAACAAAATTAAGGCACAAACGATAAAAATATGTTGAACGTTTCAAATCAGTCAGACTTTATGATAGAGCTGAAGGAAATAGTGATGATAATGTAATGGATATAGTAGAAACGTTGCTTAAATCCAAATTATATTTCTTAAATTCCACTTTATATTCTAAAAATAGAAATAAAATAACTATTATTATTACAAATAATCAAACCTTTTTGCAGCCTTAATTCGCATCCGTTAACTATGACATTTAAGTAGCGACGTTGCTTAAATTCAGATTATTTCTTCTTAAATTCTAATTCATATTCCAAAAATAGTAATAAAATAATAATTGTTATTAAAAATAATAAAACCTTTTGGCGATTTCAATACGCATCCATTAAAAATGGCATTCTGCGTTTTTGACGAATATGTTCTGTCAATCAGCTTTCAAGCCAGGATAGGTCATAGAGGTTGTCTTTACTGCTTGCTTAAAATATTCACTTATACACATTACAAAAAGAAGACGAGATGAAGCAAAGGGTTATTAATATTATTAACGTAAATGTTATTAATGGAAAATTGCATCTGGTAATTTTACATAAATTCTTTCTTCATCGTAAACACGATTAAAGAGAAGTAAAGTTTTGTTTTATTTAACGACGCCCCTAGAGCACATTGATTTTAATGTTATCATCGGCTATTGGACGTCAAACGTATGGTCATTCTGATATATTTATTTAGGAGAACCCGCTACCGCCACATAGGCTATACTTTTCGATAAGCAGCAAGGCGTCTTTTATATGCACTCTCCCACAGACAGCACAGCACATACCACAGCATTTGGTGAACCAGTTGTGGATTACTGGAACGGAAAATAACCCAAACTGCAAATATGTCCACTGAGAAGGATCGATCCGATGACCAACAGCTTCACAAGGCGGACACGCTACCGTTTGAACTACACCCCGCTCCTTTCTTAAACTATTCACTTAGTAAAATGATTCGCATTACAAAACGATAAGAGATAAATAACCGACTTCCGGCACATTACAAAAAGAAAACGAGATGAAGAAAAGGATTATTAATTTTATTACAGTCCTCGGCATCTTGCAATTTTACATAAAGTCTTTCTTCACCGTAGACACTATTAAAGAGAAGAACCGTTGAATAATTTATATGTAAGGATCATGTGCTTATTTCTTACATCAATAAACCGATTATCCGCTGAATTAGTCATAGCATCAATGAAAAATGAAAGACATTCAGCCATTTTTTAAATATATGTATGTATATATACTGTTCACAATAAGTACGGGAAATACAAACGTAACTCAAAATACAAGCAACAGTGTAAAATTTATAGAAATGGTAGAGAGTGGGAACAGTGTAATATTTATAGAAAAGGTAGTGAGTGGAAACAGTGTAATATTTATAGAAATGGTAGGGAGTAGGAACAGTGTAATATTTATAGAAATGGTAGAGAGTGGGAATAGTGTAATATTTGTAGAAATAGTAGAGAGTGGGAACAGTGTAATATTTATAGAAATGCTAGTGAGTGGGAACTATGAACTATTTATAGAAATGATTGTGAGTAGGAACAGTGTAATATTTATAGAAAAGGTAGAGAGTGGGAACAGTGTAATATTTATAGAAATGCTAGTGAGTGGGAACTGTGTTATATTTATAGAAATGCTAGTGAGTGGGAACTGTGTAATATTTATAGAAATGCTAGTGAGTGGGAACTGTGATATATTTATAGAAATGCTAGTGAGTGGGAACAGTGTACTATTTATAAAAATGCTAGTGAGTGGGAACTGTGTAATATTTATAGAAATGCTAGTGAGTGGGAACAGTGTAACATTTATAGAAATGCTAGTGAGTGGGAACTGTGTAATATTTATAGAAATGCTAGCGAGTGGGAACTGTGTAATATTTATAGAAATGCTAGTGAGTGGGAACAGTGTACTATGTATAGAAATGGTAGAGAGTGGGAACAGTGTAATATTTATAGAAATGGTAGTGAGTGGGAACAGTGTAATATTTATAGAAAAGGTAGTGAGTGGGAACTGTGTAATATTTATAGAAATGCTAGCGAGTGGGAACTGTGTAATATTTATAGAAATGATAGTGAGTGGGAACTGTGTAATATTTATAGAAAAGGTAGTGAGTGGGAACTGTGTAATATTTATAGAAATGGTAGAGAGTGGGAACTGTGTAATATTTATAGAAAAGGTAGTGAGTGCGAACTGTGTAATATTTATAGAAATGCTAGTGAGTGGGAACTGTGTAATATTTATAGAAATGCTAGTGAGTGGGAACAGTGTAATATTTATAGAAACGTTAGAGATTGGGAACTGTGTAATATTTATAGAAATGCTAGTGAGTGGGAACTGTGTAATATTTATAGAAATGGTAGAGAGTGGGAACTGTGTAATATTTATAGAAATGCTAGTGAGTCAGAACTGTGTAATATTTATAGAAATGCTATTGAGATGATATTCACATGAAATATGTATGCCATGATATGGAGGTATGGCCGGACAATGTATGCAGCAAGTGTAAAAATTGTGAAAAAGTAAAAACATAATGTTAAGTTTTTTTTTTTTAAATGCGCCTCTAGAGCACATTGAATTTCGTTTCATCGTCGGCTATTGGACGTCAATCATATGGTCTTTCTGACATATGTATTAAGAAGAAACCCGCTGTCGCCACATAGGCTACTCTTTCAGATAAGCAGCAAGGGGTCTTTTATATGCACTGTCCCACAAACAGAACAGCTCATACCACTGCTTTTGATGAACCAGTTGTGGACCACTTGTTGGAAAGGAAAATAGCGAATCTGCAAATATCCACTCAGAAGGATCGATCCGACGACCGACAGCTTCACAGGCGGACACTCTAGATACCATTTGAGCTACATCCCGCTCGATGGTTGGAAGGTACACACTTGATGCTGGCCATGGTAGTGTGCATATAATTTGAAGTTTCTTTCACGTTTCATTTGATACTTATGGATATTTAAACTCAGATATGCCCTACTTATTTTGAACAGTATACTTAATGATTGATCATGTCTGCCTGTGAATCGGTCGGTCGTCGGATCGATTTTTCTCAGTGGACGCATTTGCATTTTGGGCTATTTTCCGTTCCAGCCAATGGTCCACAACTGGTTTATCAAAGGCCGTGGTATGTGCTGTCCTGTGTGTCGGACGGTGCATGTAAAAGTTCCCTCGCTGCTTATCGGAAGGAGTAGCCTATGTGGCGACAGCGGGTTTCTCTAAAGACATATGTCAGAATGACCATATGTATGACGTCCAATAGCCAAAGATAAGATAAAAATCAATGTGCTCTAGAGGCGTCGTTAAAAAAAACACCTTTAATTTCATGATTGATCATCGTTTGTAATTCTGTGATATCTTTTCTTGTCATGTATTAGTGAAATTATTGCACGTAATAATCTTTTCTATGGATTTATTTACTAAGTATCTACCAGATGGAGAAATCACTGTGCCATATCGGTTGTGTGTTACTGAAACCCGGCTCCGATAGTGCAATTGTTACGATATCTGGTAGGTACTTGGATCAAATCTCAGTCGAGGAATGGGATTTTCAATCTGTGTATCGGCTCCAACCCACAGTGAGTGAGGTTTACGCCATTGAGGTTTACGCCATTTACACCAAATAGTGGTCGACAACTGGTTTATCAAAGGCCGTGTAATCAATGCACTGTCCTGTCTGGGGGAAAGTGCATATAAAAGACCCCTTGCTGCTTATCGATAAGAGCAAGGGCGAAAATCCGTTCCTGAAAGTGGGGGGGGGGGACCGAACACACCCTTGTCCAAAAAGAGGGTAGCGGACATTCCCGCTGACTCCCTCCCATCTCTCCACTATTATAGACCATTTGTGTACTTCGGTATATTTGCGCTAAGACTACATGGTTTAAAGTGTTACATTGATACAATAAAGAGAAATACTGGTAAAGATTATTATTTAGGCATTTTAATTTCAC
>JAULBS010127601.1:0-13661 GCA_032355785.1 Symmetromphalus regularis
CTCGACTGAGATTTGATCTCAGTACCTACCAGCCTCGAGTCCGATAGCTTAACCACTGCGCCACGGAGGCCGGTCTTTAAATACAATCATATTTCTTTATATTACATTATAATTATGTGTACCATTAATGGTGTCGATTAATTAAGTAAATGTTGATTTATTGCACATCTATTAGTAGTTTTCATGTTTGGGGTAGGGATAGATAAATGACTATATCTGTTATAGTTGTGACGATTTTACTCAGATCTATTTTTTTTCTTAACTGACTAGAATGCTGTCTTAAATGTGATATGCCATATAGGCTTAGTTTAAAAAGTAGTCGAATTATAGGTAAATATAGGCACTGCCCTTATTAAATCGGAAACAAAATGGAACATTGTTTTGCTTAAAAATGTCATTTTTAAAATTAATTTTGAAGTAAGCACATAACTTTATATACAATTATATTGCTTTGTATTCCATTGTGGCTATGTATATGAAGTTTGGTATAGATTAATTAAGTAAAAATGTATTTATAAATCTTTATAGTAGTTTATTTTATTTTTTTATTTTAGGTATTGAGATAAATAAGTGGTCATATCTTTGCCACTATTGTCAATATTTTATGTTTTAACAGATGGTTAATATGCTGAATATTTATCAGGTATGTCACATGTAGTCATATTTAAAAACAAAAACGTTAGAGTTATAGCTAAAGATAGTCAGTGACCTTATTAAATCATGAAAACAATATAGAAAATTTTTAAGCATAAAAATGACAATTCTTGTTAGGTGCAGGTCAGTACATAACTTTAAATTCAATTGTATTGTTTTAATTTCAATTATATTCATGTGTACCATTTGTGGTATATATTAATTAATTAAAAATAAATTAATAAATATTGATCTGATAATTGACCTAAATCATGACTTTAGTGGCAGATATGGCCATTGATATATCCCTACTTCCCCACCCCCACCCAAAAAAAAAAGAAGATTAAAAGATGACTAATTTGCTGCAAAATAGTAATATTTTAACAGATGGAACAAAAATCGTACTATTCATGAAGGATTATAGGGTGCGTGTGCATGGAGACTTCCCTTGGCCCACGGACTATGTCGGTAATATCATGCATCTCAATAGCAATAATTAGTTGATATACCTGGTAATGTTCAAAATATGATATCCAATGCTAAACTTTCACGCGAATCCCCGAATCCGATTAAACGTCAGAATCCAAATGGATTCGCATAAACTATTTCAGATAAAATGAAATCACAATCGAATTAAAATATTAGCAAAGAACTGTGTCAAAGGGATTTTTTTTTTATAGGTAAATTGTTCTCAAGCGTCCAGTCTACGCTCTTTCAAAAGCGTAGCACGATCCTGATCGCATATATTTTAATCATATGAGTTGTCTAACACATACATTCTAATCAGTGTAGCATTGAGAACAGTTTGGATTATCGAGACTAATCTGGCCTCAAGTTGTCGGATTTCTAACCCGTTTTGATCTACCAAAGCACTTTGGGTAGCAGAAAAACGAAAGGGTTCATTTCCCACATAACAATGATAATACATTTCTTTTCCAAATTCATATTATTTCAAATACTTCCAATTTCGTTCACTAATAATATATTATAAAAATTGAACTTTATTAATAAAATTGCTGTTGCTTAGTTACTTTTGATAATGCGGTAATGTAGACGATAATACCCGTGCGAACAAGCAGCAAAAAGTACACACGTGCGCATGTTACAAAATGGAATTAAAAAAAACTGTTACTAAATATACGGTGGTAAATACAATTATGGTGAAAGACTATAAACGAGACATATGCGTTCGTATTTGATAACACAGAGCTGGATTCAGAGGATTATCGCGAACTGCTCTTATAAGAATCCCCTTGGTTTCTCCTAAAAATTCCCGAAATTTTAGGCCTGATATCTTGTAAAGTTTTAATGCTAGGTCACTAGGTGGCTGATTTTGGTGTCAAATGAAAGCTATGATAATGCAGAATAAAAGGAGGTGCTACATATATTACTTACATTTGAAATAATTTTGTCAAAATGAAAATAGCATACAAACTCAGGTATGTTAAGGGCTACCAAAATAAGAAATGGGGTTTGGTTCTTTAATGATGATTTAGTCATAGATTAATTGCATCAATTTTATATTATTCTATTTCAATACCATACTAACCAGCAGTTCCTTAGCTTTCATTTGGTATATAATAGTTGTTCCAGGGTTATTTGGGGGCATCATGATGAACGAGAGAATTATTAAACTCTGGTTTGACAAGAAATTATGCTCTCGTCAGTTTTTTAAGGGGTTAGTTTTTAAGGCCCGATTTTACCTTAAAAAGCTAACTCATCCAGACTGCTATCAATATTTAGAGACATTAATCTTGCAAAACAAAATAATATGAGAATTTGCTAGTCCAGATGGTACAGGTTGGCCTAAGTTGGGGTCCAGGCTCATGTACTATTATGCATATCTAACATTACTCACACAATCTCAATTTCATTCAGCTAAATCTGTTTTACAACCACCTTTGACCACCAGTATCACAGGATCTATCTTAGTATCAATATTCAAACTGCACAAGTGTAATGTCTGTGGCCTAGGCTAATAGGAGCATTCACTTACTTACATAACCATCGCAACTCGCTAATGTTCAATATTTCTTTTTAAATAATAATTGAATTAGGGTATCGAACGGAAAAAACAAAAACCACACAACCGTTTCTTTTCCGCTGAACGAGGTGCTAGGTATATATTTTAAAACGTCAGAATATTTGTGTAGCTGCAAAACATTTCGTACCAATTTATTTTGCCCCATTTGGTTTTGGCCCCAGTATCATTCTTTAAAAAATATTATTTATTATGCTTTTAATCATCACTATATTCTGATGATATCCTAGAAGACTGTGGTCGTAATTTTCCTCAATAATCAATAGACTGAGTATAATAAACTGGAATTTATTAAATAATTCTGTGAACTAATTACAAATGATTATAAACTCAAATATGAAGAACTAATTCAACCAGTAACATATTAACAACCTTTTAATAAATTACAATATAATCCCATTCTACTAGCCTGAAGAATTAGTTAACAAGATATGTTGCCAACACATATATAAAGAGTTAACAACAAGAAACAAATATAATAATATAATACAGGTGGCTTCTCTGATTTACTGTTTTAGGGTGATTACAAACTATTCTGATATCCTAGAAGACTTTGGTTGTAATCATATCAAGTAAACAACACATACTGAGTATAATAAACTGGGTTTTATTAAATAATTGTGTGAAATAATAGCAAATGGTTATAAAGTCAAAAATGAAGAAATAATTCAACCAGTAACGTATTAACAACATTTTTATAAATTACAATATAATCCAATTCTACTAGCCTGGGCCACGTTTTACGAAGCGATCTTAGGCCTAAGTTCCCATAGTGGCGATTGTAACTGTTCCTTAAGGTTGTCAGCTCGTTTCACGAAACCTACTTAGCATACAATAACCTTTTGTTTAAGGTAAATATTTACAGTTGGTCCGGAGCTATTGTAATCCCTAAGACTATTATCTTAAATTAACGCGAAGAAAAAAAATGGCTGCTATCGTTTTCTGTTTGATATTTTGGTAGCATAAAACATAATTTTGTGCCATGAGATGAAAATAGATAGCAATAAAGTTCATAACAATTATTAATGATTCATAGAAGTCATTAATATATTTTGTTTGAAGTTTCTCTTGTTTTAATATTTTCACCATCATTTTTATTTTAATCTTAAAATATGCAAATAAGGTAAAGAAAAAATTATTTCTAAATAGTGCTATTTAAAAGGAAAACAAGGATTATGTGTCTTTGCATAAATTTATTATTACGATATGTTATCACGAAAAAAAACAGCATGATCTGGAAACAACAATAATTAAGTAGTTTAGGGCGTTTTCAGTTGAAATTACATGGGGGAGGGGGCGGGGGAGGCAGAAATCACGTGTATTTTTTTACGTTGGTCCTTGGTAAGATCACGGTCAATTTATGTGGGTGGTGGGTTGGTTAAAGAAATTATAATTACCTTGGTACTGGATCCCGAACATCTCGAATTTGTATCATGGCGTCTGTTTATTTAAAGCACCTCGAGTTGGTGTCATGGCGTCTGTTTATTCAAAGCATCTCGAGTTCGTGTCATGGCGGCTGTTTATTTAAAGCATCTGGAGTTGGTGTCATGGCGTCTGCTTATTTAAAGCATCTCGAGTTGGTGTTAAGGCGTCTGTTTATTTATTCTAACCCTAACCGGAGTTACTAGATCTGTGACCACCGGCAATAAATAAATTATACAGTGGGGGGGTCATTTTGGTATCAACTCCATGTGTAAATTAACCTTGGTATGGGTCATGAGCATATTTTATAAATGTAGATGGGAGGATGGAGTGAATATATATATAGGTGGTATCCTAAAAAATTAAAGGCGTTCTGCCCCATCCTCCTCCAGTAGAAACAAGTTCGTTGTTAAGGGATGTAGCTGAACCTGTTTATAAGAAATACTTTAAAAGATTTAAACCACAAAAGTTTAACCAGTTCAACATTTATTATAAAATCCACATAATTAATTTATACAATGAATAAAGTATTTACACGATATTTATAATAAAACTTCTGTAATTTTAAATAGTTCATATAGCTTAAATAAAACGTTCAATTTCAATTATCATATATATATATATAATGCTAACACAATTTCACATCTATACTCTTAGACAAACCGCGCACAACTCTTCCAGGTAAATTGTACGTTCAGAAATCCTCTCTGCGTCCAACATTCATGTATTCTTTCCAACCAATCAACTTCTACTTATTCTCAACGCCGTGACCTTATTAGGCAACTCTCTCGAAACTCTTGTATCTACGTCAGAGACCATGTCAAAGGGCAATCACCTGAGATTCGTTTATCCACGTCAGAGACCGCGTCAGTGGTCATTAATCTAGCCTGTTATCATTAACTCCAAACATTAAGAAACCATTTTCCGATTAGTGTTTAACTTATCTCTGGCGAATTACAGTTCATCGACCTGGCACTCATCCATTAACCCTCTTCTTAAAGTGCAACATTGCTTTTCTAGTTAACACAAAATAATATGTCTAATCAAGTTAATAACCCTGTTACAATACCCCCCGTTTTAAAAATAGAATGGAAGAAAAGTCCACACATTAATCTATGACTTAACATTCATACATATACGAAACTTGTAAATAAACCACAAGTGACATGAAGAAAACGTTTCAACTCCTAAGAACAACTTGGAAAACCTTACTATTCATTTTAAATGATCGTCCGTCAATGTACTGTTATTCTGAAAGAACTTTAGCGAAATCGACAAACAAAACACCTGTGCCACAGTTAAAATCTGATCCATGTCATGAAACTATTGGTTAAATATCGGTAGAGGAGCCAGAGGGGGGTCCGCTCCCCACTTCCCCACCCCATTTTCTCGTGTTTAATTTTTAGAAGTGTTTTCCGTGGGGAAGGACGTGAAAATTAACCATTTTTCCCCGTCCTGTTTACCCATCACATTAGGACCTCCCTCCAACAACACACACACCCTCACTCCTATCAGAAATCATGCATCCATGCCTGAACATAACAAATTAGTTATTGCAATCGCTGGATGGCCATACGTATCATGCACAAGTGGGCCTACTGTGAATGAAAACATTCGGAAACTCTCAATAGTACGGAAGCACAGAGGTGGGACATGTGCGTCTTTTTATAAATTATCTCGTGGCAACGAGATGGAAAAAAACAAAACAAAAGTTCTTATCTACCATTCCAATATGACGGATAATGAAATCAGATTTCCATTGGTTAATTAAGTCGTGGCCACGACTTGGCTTTCGACACTTCAATGGTCGGTTAGGTTGGTTGGTTGGTTGGTTGGTTGTATTTATTTTTGTGATTATATCCAATTAAGGTTCAAGCACGATGTCCTGGGCACACAACTCAGGTACTTGTGCTGTCTGTCCGAGGTTAGTGTTAATAGAAGGTTGGAAACCCGCTGCTTTTCGATAAACAGCAAGGGATCTTTTATATGCACTATCCACCAGACAGAATAGCACATAACACGGCCTTTGTTAAACTGTGTCGGTATAAGTGGTATACACCTACCCACTGAGCCTTGTGCAGCACTCACTCTGGGTTAGAGCGTAGTGTGACCGTTTGCTTTTCTGTTAACCAATACATATACAAACATATACTATTCTGTATGGTTCAGTTTGTTAAGATAAAATACATACGTCCAGTTTAATGTGGATAAAACTGTCCATATAGGTTTTTGCTGCCCTATTTATAAATTTTGGGTACGTAATCCACACTAACTAATCTTGTGTCAATGTGCCATCAATGTTCATTGAGCAATATATATGATACTTATAAATCTCAATTCAGCCTGATATAGTAGGAAAGGTTTATGTAATTTATTACTTTATTAATCTGCTAATCCGCAATCAGACTCATACTAAATTATCCAGATTGTGTGTTTTACTGCTGTTATTGTTTCGAGTTATTTGCCTGTAGTGTTACGTAATTTATCACACTGAAAGTTCCCATGGACGACAGGTAGTTTTTGTCCAAAAAGCTAAAACAATTCATAAATACAGAATATATACGTACATTTATTGTCATGAACACAAATAACAATATGTAAGAAACATCACCAAAAAAAGAAGAAGCGAGTATTGTCCTAAGCCAAGTGCCAACACTACTCTAGTTATATAATGTTGTTGTTGTTTTTGTTTTTGTTTTTTTAGAATGGATTCAATGATGAATCAGGACCAATAACTTTATAAAATTCATTATTAACAATTAATATGTATACCGTAAAGGGCTGTTGGAATATATTGCGTAGTTTCTTGGCAGTAAAAATGATATAGGAATGGTACTGGGATGAGAAATTGATTGGTTTGTAAGCTTGTTTGTTATCAGCAAGTTAGGCCAGTGACAAACAGGAGTTGGAAAAACAAATCCTGAAACTGCCAGGTTGTTAACTGACGTTGGAGGTTTCATTAACCAATATAAAGGACAAAGACAAGTTTATTACAGAAATAGCAATACATTCTGGCCCAGATGCAATTTCAAGTATTAGGCAGTGTCGATTTGCATGACGTCGCATGAAGAGTAAAATAAGTATGAGGGAAATCAGTAAGATGGATATGATTCCCAGCATGATGGAGACATGGTAGTCAATAATATCAGTTACGACAAAAGTGTTTGTTTGAGGGGTAGATGGTGTATTTTAGTAAAAGGAAGGCAATTCAGCAGATTTACAAAGTACTGCACTAGTTACTAAGAGAAGAGCTGCAGTTAGGGTTCGAAGTTTTAGGTACATCCGTATCACCAAAATAATAGATAAAGCAGACAGTACAGAACATGTCAAGTCAATAAAATCAGTTGTATCTGGCCAGTCAGGGCTTAAAGTAATTTGACCATCTAGAAGTGGATAGTTAGTGTCTGAAATAGTGTCTTGTTTTGCACTTTGAATCATTCGTTTAAAACTAAGGTGAGCCTTGTTATCATGTGCATGTATAGTAGAACAATTGTGTGAATATATATGAAAATTGGGAACATCTATTGTTATTGCTTTTGCAAATGTCGTGTCCCCAGCAATGCTTGCAAGAGCAGAATCTTGAAACAAATGTTGGAGGAGTGCAAGATTAACGGGGTGAAGTATTGTTAGATGTGTTGACCTGTTGAACCAAATGGTGCTGGATAAAACAATTCCTTAGTAGACAGTACAATAGCATGGTATATGTATTATGCAGAAAGTACATCCCTGAATCATACGTTGGCTAGATGGACATGCTAATGAGAGTAGAGGTATGCGATAGACTAAGACAGATGACTGCTCAACTTCAATTAAGTCAGAAGGCTAACAATGCACACATTCTTAATTTCACTACGCTTATTTTGAAATAATGCTAATTCACATGAAGGTACTGTAATGGGTTACAAGACTAGTCTATATGTAGAGTGAAGAATTCCATCACCAGAACATTGGAATAGTTGGGCAACATTCAAGGTTGTTTAATGCTGATTGTCGTGTGATATAGCAAAGAAGTGTGATAGGTCCAATAATTGAGTAGAATGAGGAGTTTTATTAATAGGCACAGGGAGGGATATTATTTCATAGAGAACGAGAGGTTTTGGAAGAGCCGATAGAGGGAATTTGATAGGGATATATAGGTTTCTTTTTGTTCTAACATAAATCAATGTTCCTTGTGCATAATAAAAGGCTGGATCGTGCTGCACAATGGTGAAATATTTGTACTCTGATGAAAGTACTTGAGAGAGATGATGAATAGTTTGCTTAATAATTTTTGGTGGTATCAGAAGAGGAGACAATTTACCATTTGCTAATCCCAAAATACATAATTTTAGCTGTTAATTTGCTGTGTCACTATTGAGGCATGTTGAATCTGATCGGTAAGAAGTGCTGTTCTAATAATAACATGTTGTCTCATATTTCTTGCATGTTAATATTCATTTCTTTGAATCGGATTGTTAGTTTGTGGAAAATGCTGGAAAGATTATTTAACATTCATTAATTATTAAGTGTGGTATGAGACCATGTATTTTGGTAATATTTGGATTGTGATTTTCTAATTAATAGTGAGTTTTAGAAGTTGGAAGGTTAGCAGTAATCTAATATTATATTTGTATTTTTGGGAATAATGGGGGGTGATAATTAATTAAGTTATTTTCGGCTTAACACGCTATCATTAATAGACTGTTAGAATGTTCTCTGCAATTATCGGCTATATTCGTTATTTTTATTAAATGTACTAGTGGGGCGGATATGTGACTGGGGTGTGCATTACTGGAAACAAAGCATGAAACTTTTTTTTTGACGTCCTGGAATTCAACAGAACACATGTGAAATATAACATAAATTTCCATGTTGACAATTCAAAATTGCCGCTACAAATACCGTTTTTGTCCATAAAACTGCTCCAAGTGTCTTGATTACCATGATCTTAATGTCTAATCCCATGTTTTCCTGGTCAACAAATTAGATGAAAGCATTCCTGAACTTAATATGCCATTCCTTAAGGAATAAAGATAACATATTAAAGATGGACACTTGAAAAACATACTATTTTAATGAAATTCAACATAGTCAACATATAATCATAATCTTGGTGCCTATACTTATGTTTTCATGGTAAAGGAATGCTAATAAAATAATTACTGAACTTAATAGTCTATTATTTTTGGCATTTGAAAAAAATGACCGCCTTTACAAAATTTACAAACGTCAATATTTCAATCACAAAAAGTAAAAGTTTATTTTATTTAACGATGCCTCTAGAACATATTTCATGTACAAGACAACATAGAATAATGATATTGGTATCTATTCTTATGTGTTCATGTGAATGCAAAACGCATTGATTGGGAATTACATTTACCGCTTATCGCAATGGCTTATCCTTCTGGTATTCATGAGACAAGATGTTAGTATTAGAAATGCATAATATTATACAAAGAATAAATTAAACAAAATAGAATCATAAAAAGGACATAAACTAAATCAAACTATTCCTGTGAAATTATACGGAAAATATACATATTTGTTACAATATGCTAATAAAATAAAAAAAGTTAACAAACAAAATAATAATAATACAATAATATATATTATATATCTTTTTTAAAATGTATTTTATAAGTTGCCCTGGTAGATTAAGCAATCTGTAATAACGTGTTGTGACTTTTAAAATGTACTTCATAGATCTATGATATACATATGCAATCAGTAGTGTGACATGGCGATGTATACTACGTCATAGGTTAAATTATGAGATATATCATACACTTATGCAGTCACAAATCTAATATGATCCATGATGACGTGTTGCTGCATGGTGGTGATGTCCACCTGTGTCTACTTGATGAGTTGTGTCAGTAACGTGTTGATTTCATAAAAAAGAAAAACAATGTATTACTAAGTTTTCAGTTGTCTCTGACTATTTCATAAAAACGACCCCACTTGATCTGTTTCCAATACTCTTAGTAGCTAGTTTGTTAGTGTTTATGAATTATCTCACATAATTCGCTTCTAGTTTAGCAGTTAGTGTGTTAGTGTTTATGAATTATCTCACATAATTCCCTTTTAGTTTAGCAGCTAGTGTTAGTCTTTATGAATTATCTCACATAATTCCCTTTTAGTTGAGCAGCTAGTGTGGTAATGTGTATGCATTATCTCACTTTATTCCCTTCTAGTTTAGCAGCTAGTGTGTTAGTGTTTATGAATTATCTCACATAATTCCCTTTTAGTTTAGCAGCTAGTGTGTTAGTGTTTATGAATTATCTCACTTAATTCCCTCCTAGTTCAGCTAGTGTGTTAGTGTTTATGAATCATCTCACATAATTCCCTCCTAGTTCAGCAGCTAGTGTATTAGTGTTTATGAATTATCTCACACAATTCAATTCTAGTGTAGCAGCTAGTGTATTAATGTTTATGAAGTATCTCACATAATTTCCTCCTAGTTCAGCAGCTACTGTATTAGTGTTTATGAATTATCTAATACAATTCACTTCCAGTTTAGCAGCTAATGTGTTAGTATTTATGAATTATCTCAGACAATTCTTACAACTTTTTTTCCAGATATTTGTTTGATTGACAGTGCCTCACTCGACTTTTATTCAAAACGCACCCAAAATATAAACTCTCCGTTGAAACTGGAATGTAGATATTCCTTACCTGCCGGGGCGTTCGTACAACTGCTTCTGGCAAGAAAAGAAAGAGACACATTTGTGGACATAATTTCGGTTAATGCCCTGCAACATCATAAAATGGGAGTTTATTATGCAAAAGGGGGCTTCAGTGGACCAAAAGAAGTGAAGAGCAGGACGTCGCTTAAAATCGACGCAGAGCAACATCTGCTTACGGTAACATTTCATAAAGTGCTATGCTCTGACGAAAACACCTACAGATGTCGGGTTTTATATATATACGACACACGTCAGCAACTTGGAAAATATATGGACAAAAACTTGACGCTTTCAGTACAAGGTGAGTGTCATTAATATGCAACAGAACTGCTTTGTTCAATTTATTTTCGTGCAGGGCGCGATCTAGCTTATTAGGTAGTCTATTCGCCTCAGGTATTGTTGTCGTAAGATCGAACCCCGTCACTGGATTGATTTTCTTAGTGGTATAATGTCAAAGGCTGTTGTATGTGCTCTACTGTTTGTGTGGAAAGTGCATATAAAAGATCACTTGCTGCTGATGCAAAATTGTAGTGAGTTTCCTATAAAGTTGGTATTGTCATGGTCACACCCACCACTTTCATTTGATTTGGTACACTTAAACTAGGCCACAACTCGAGTGCCAACCCAGACCCCTCCTCCCCAACGATGTCGCTTTAAATCCAGTTTAATAATCTAACTTCATTATAATAATCTAAATACAGTCATAAGTTGAACAAAGAGTCACTTATATGCTGAGAAATCATAATAACATTTCTTTACCCTATTCTAGAACTAGTTTACTTCAACTCTCCTTCATCCATTCGATAATAACACTTTGGAGTAACCTGCGAGCTGAAATTAGAAATTGTTAAACCATATCTTCATTTAAAAAAAAACACACAACTGATATGCTATGTGTTCCACCATATTATTCATTTGGCAAAAGAAGAGAAAATGTATTACACACCAAACTAAGATGCGGTTGTAGCGATTTAAAAGCCGACTTATATCGAGTAGAACTCATCATCGATTCCTCGTGTAGTTGTGGAAATCATTTTGAAAACACTTATCATTTTTTCTTTGAATGAATTTTATATGAACAGCAGAGACGCATTCTCTGGAATTCTCTGCACAGGTTTCAACCAATAAATTTACAATTGATTTTAAATGGTAAAAGTCTTCTAACTGATAAAGAAACTGATAAAAAACAAACATTTTTTGATGTATATAAATATATAAATGATACAAAATATTTCCTTATTTGTAAATAGTGTGTAGTAGTTTTCTAGCACATTATTAAATTGTGATACAGTGTATTTTATTTTATTTTTTTAAAAGCTGTAAAATTATGGAAAACAGCCGTTGTTTCCTTTTTCCTCTGCTTCTACTTCTTTTCCTTCTCGCTTTCTTTCTTTCTTTTTTTCTTTCTTCCATAAATATTCTTTTTATTTTTTGTTCATATTTTATATTGCATAACTGAAACACTACTGTCGTCTATGATGTATGTATTATGGAGAAGTCCTAGTAAGTTGGAAAAGTTGTGCCTAATCAATTTGTTTCGTAAAAACAATAAAATGCATTTTAATCAATACAGTCAACTGAAATCTAAACACAATATAATAATCCAAATATAGTATACTAATCTAAACACAGTATAATAATTTAAATACATAATACTCTAAATATAGTATACTAAGTACCATGAATGCTAACATAATGTAGGTAGCCAGAGTACATATTTCTTTTTCCAAGTAGTCGCACGTGCCAGGTTAAGCGAGCCTACTGTCCTCATACCTGATTCCTATAGTTGTCATATTACCTTTAATTAATTCTAACTTTTATTAACTTTTAAATGATGGCTATATATGACACATTCACTAATCTACTGTATATCAGACATCTTTTTAAAATGATTTGAGGAAAATCGTGACATTAATGGTAAAGATAAGGCCATTTATGTATCCCTATCACAAAAAAATGAAAACTACCGAAGAGTGAACAATAAGGATTTATTAATAGAATTTTGCATAATTGATTTAAACCACAAATTGTACACACAATCAGAATGTAATATAAAGCAATATGAATGCATTTAAAGTTAGCTGCAAACTTGTAAACTAATAAGAATTGTTATCTGTATGTTAAAATACGTTACAGATTTGTTTAACGATTTAGTAAAGTGACTGACTGTTTTCAGCTATAACACAACCAATGTTTAAAATATGTGACATATCCTACTAATATACATCATATTAGTCATCTGCTAAAACAAATTTAAGCAAAATAGTGACAATTGTGACAAATATATGACCGTTTATTTATCCCAAAAATGAAAAACAATGCAATAAATTGTACCACAAAAAGTTTAAAATAATGTTCTATTGAATTTACAAGTTAGCAGCTAATTTTAAATGTAAAAACATGTGTTTGTATCATATTCTAATTATGTGTACCATTAATGGTTTAGATTACTTAAGTAAATGTTGATTTATAAATCCTTATTGCATATTTGTTTGTATTTTTAATTTTTCTGTAAGTATAAATAAATGACTATATCTCTGCTATCAAAGTGATGATTATACACAGATCTTTTTTAAAGGATGACTAATATGCAATTCCTTAGTGTGATTGTCATATATAGGCATATTTTAAAAGGTAGCAGGATTACAGGTAAATATAGACACTCACCTTATTACACCAGAAAAATAAAATGGAACATTGTTTTAATTAAAAATGACAATTGTTAATATTTTGCAAGTCAGCAACTAACTTTAAATGCAATTATATTTCTTTATATTACATTCTAAGTATGTGCACCTTTAATAGTGTAGTTTAATTAAGTAAATGTTTATTTATAAATCCTTATTGCATATCTTTCAGTATTTTACATTTTTGGGGTAGGGATAAATAAATGACTA
>JAULBS010127612.1:0-13661 GCA_032355785.1 Symmetromphalus regularis
ACCATATGTATGACGTCCAATAGCCGATGATAAGATAAAAATCAATGTGCTCTAGAGGCGTCGTTAAATAAAACTAACTTTACTTTGTACTCAAACTGTGAAAGATTTTTGTGTATGCAATTATTAAGAAAAGAAACACCAGCAACGAAACATAAATAATTCTATAATGGTATAACGCACGACATGTTTGTAATCGTTTCTCTGATCATGACAATTTGAATGAAACTTTATTATATTTGTAGCATGATAAAGCGGTCTGTTTTTACACTGCATATTGCAAAGTAAAGTTTGTTTTATTTAACGACACCTCAAAAGCACAATGATTTTTATCTTACCATCGACTACTGGGCTTCAATCTGACATATGTATTTAAAGGAAACCCGCTGCCGCCACATAGGCTACTCTTTCCGATAAGCAGCAAGGGTTATTTTAGATGCACCGTCCCACAGACAGGACAGCACATACCATGGCCTATTTAAATGATGAATAATTATTACACAACTAAATCCAATATCGCGGGACTATTTACGAGCGGAGTTATTTGCTCTTTGTTTTGACAGGAAGACTTTGCGCGACAACGTAGTACCGTTCTGTGCGATTTAATCCTGATGTTGGAAATAATCTCCCGGTAACATATAACCACTTTGTGTCAACTTAACGAGGTTTACTGGGTCGTTACGTCATTCGCTGCAGGCAGAAAAATGTCTTTAAATCGAGCGGCTAGTCGGGCACGAAACGTGTAAACTGCACTAATGTGTTTTCGTCTAAACGAAATGGCCGTTTGACGTGGTGAACACGATGACGGCAAGTACTGAGTTCAGTTGAGCGATGTAAATAGCAAATTAATTTTAACTGAGAGCTAGCTGTACCGATAATATTATTCTGTACTGCAGAGATATATTGGTCATTTCTACTACGTAAACGCAATAGTTAGGGCTAGTTTCCGTTTCAGTCAGTGGTCCATAGCTGGTTCATCAAAGGTATGTGTTGTCTGTCTGTGGGATAGTGCATATAAAAGGCCCTTTGCTGCTTATCGCAAATAGTAGCCTATGTGGCGGCAGCGTCTTCCCTCTAAATACATATGTCAAAATGACCATATGAATGACGTCCAATAACCGATGATAAAATATAAATCAATATGTTCTAGAGGCGTCGTTAAATAAAACAAACTTACAAACACAATATTTTATCTAGTCGTTTCAGACATGTTTTGTAGTTAAAATTTATATATGGTGAAATATAAATAATATTACTAATAACAGATTTCTAAGTTTCTTTTATTTTTATGATATTGGTCAGGAGCATTGGAACGAAATTTATATTTGGGTGGGGCGGCCGGGGGGGGGGGGCGCTGCTTCCATTTCTAAACATCATAATTTGCAGGTGAATAATTTAACAATGAATAAGAACACATTTATGGGAATTTCAACGCCCCTGTTGGAAAATACAATCGTAGTTTCAAAGCTTATAAAGTATATTTTGTTTATTTTCGAATTCGGTGCTCACATGCATGTATAACTTGTGAAATAGATAAGCCTATGAGATAAGCTTCTGTTTAAAATAGAAAACATTATATTTTAGATATTAATAACATATTTTTGGGGAATTCCCAATTCCTAGTATCATACGTAAAAGTATGAATAAATCCTCAGTTCATCCATATTTCCCTAGCATATCGCTCATTGTAATACCATCAACATTTACTACAATCCCTGAAATAGCCCTCGGCAATGCCGTAGAAATAAACGTGGTTTTCATTCTCCATGGCACTTTTTTTTTGCCATGGACTAATTGTATTTTTTTTTAAGGTGTATTTTTTATTAAAAATTTTAAAAATAAAGTATACTTTACGCTAAAATTGCCGTGGATATTTTTTCTCCACGGCATTTATTTTGCCGTGGATATTTTCTTAATTGCAGTGATTGTATTATGTAGCTAGTGACTAATACTGACAGTATTTTTGAAAATGCTTAACTTGTGAGATTCCTAATAAATGTTTTATTGTTTTCATTTAGGGGATGTGTACAAATCTCTCAAAGGTTTATAAGCATTTGTTTCGTGTATTTCAAGAGTTTGAAGTTTTAACATAATATAATATGTTATTAAGGTACATGTCAAGGTGGTGGTGGTTGTATTTATTTTTGTGCTTATATCTAATTAAGGTTCAAACACGCTGTCATGGGAACACAACTCAGGTTCCTGTGCTGTCTGTCCATGACAGAGGTTAGTGTTAGTAGGAGACACGAAACCCGCAGCTTTTCGATAAACAGCAAGGGATCTTTTATAAGCACTATCCCACAGACAGAATAGCACATACCGCGGCCTTTGTTAAACCAGTTGTGGACCACTGGTCGGTGTAAGTGGTATACACCTACCCACTGAGCCTTGTGGAGAACTCACTCTGGGTTAGAGCCGATACTGAGATTAAAAATCCCATTCCTCGACTGAGATTTAATCTCAGTACCTACCAGCCTCAAGTCCGATAGCTTAACCACTGCGCCACGGAGGCCGGTTTGGTTTTTGGATCAGGTTGCTTTTAATTATTGTTTCATTAACCTACAGGATGGTCACTAACCTGGAAAAACTCATGGTTTCACTTAATGGTTGTTCAAAAGATTGGATGCAATCATGAATCAAATCAATGTACAGTTTTACCAGAATATACATCCTCTGCCTTCATTTTGAGGATCATTCCTTTACCCACACTACTCCTTTCATTTTCTTGAACATAAGTGCTGGTTTAGGTCAGAACTTGTTCCTCAAATAGCAAAAGAAAGGAATGGAGTCTTTGTTCAGTGGTGTCCTAGCACATTATTTTTACAATGTATTTGACTCTTCATGTCTTGGTCTTCAGAGAAAACCTACTGGCTCGTACTGTCACCATGTCAGCTTCTCTCTGTGATTAGCACCAAAGGATCTGTTATATTATATGTTTTCTCACAGACAGTATTAGTAAATAATGTGGCCTTTATTACATTAGTTGTGGACCACTGCTTGGAATTATCCAATCATGCATCACACCTGGCAGACCTTTACCTCTTGAGCACAGGGCAGGTGCAGTGGGGGTGGGTGGGAGGGAGCAGGTAAGGGAGGCATTTGCCACCAATAATCTGCATCGCCCTTTTTTTCCGACAATATTTACATTTATTGAGTACGTTGTAGGCACCCTTCAAATGACTGATGGCGTCCCTATTCAGTCTTGCCGTCCCAATCTTTAAACAGTTGTGCTGGCTCAGGAACATGCATATTAACATCTTTGCTCTGATTAGCATGTTAACTGTCTTCCTCCTCACTTCAACAGAATTACATGTCATTTAATGTCTTAGTGGACATTCCAGCCAGTGGTTCACAACTGATGCACCAAATTCGTGTGCTGTTCTATCTAAAAGAAAGTACATAATTTTTTATACAAGACCATTTCCATGTAAAGAATGAAAAGAGTAGCCTATGTGGTGGTAAGAGTTTGTTCTCTAGATTAAGTGTTTCAAAGGCAATGTTTAACATAGCCAGCAGATTGATTAATTTTGTGATTTTAAAAACATTATTTTTGAGAATGTTTTATTTTTTTATTATTATTATTATTTTTTTAATGTTAAAAAATCTGAGGATTCTTTAAGGGCCCTTTTAAATGAATTTTCTGGATCCCCTATTCGATTGTTTAGTAAACCCCCCAGGAACATAGTCAATAGGCACAGATCAAATGAGATTGGGTTCCATTAAGCAAACATTTATTTATTTCTGACTTTAATAGGTACCTCTACCAAAAAAACCCACCCCTTCTTAAAACATCCGGGGTATGGTTTTGAAGTCAGTCTTACAATTTATGCTTCTTCCAGTGTTTGTCATGGATTTATCTTCGTTCAGATGGTTTAAGATTGCTGTTAAAAAGGTGGGGTATGTTGCGGCACACTTTGTCCGACAGCATCGCTTTTCATCACAGGGTTTGCCAATGGCTTGGACAGAATCGCCAGTGTCTGCGGTCTCACTGCAGCGTTAACAGCTCAAGTTCTGATGCCTGTGCAAACAAGACGTATCAACAGATCTTTGTACTGTCGTGAAATTAATGATACAAGGGGAGACAGTAGGGACAAGGAGACCAAGTTTAATATGTCATTACATATGAGTTGTATCATATTGATGACGGCAGCTTGCCACATGAGGTGATTGCTATGATAGCAGTGTCAGCAATATCTAGGAGCTATATTCGACCAATCATGCCACCTCTGACACCACGTTCCTGATGACGACATGAATGAATGGACTGAGACGTATTGACTCACTGTGTTACTGGTTGATACAATTCTAACTACCTGTCACTGATCGACTCGACTCGATTCGACTTGACTCAGCTTGATTTGACTCACCTTGACTTAACCATTCTCTTGGATGATTATTTTGTTGTATGAATTCATCGGAATGAGATCTTTTATTATATTATTAATTATTCTCATATATTTGGTGAGTGGAAACCATTTTTAATCTTTTATCAGTATTTTAGTTTTATTCTGCAAATTTGCAACATCATTTTGATGGGGGTTTTTTTGTTTTGTATTTTTAAATTAAAATTGATAAATAATTTTATAAAGTGGAATAATTATAGTATATGTATTATTATACAAAATTTGCTAAATTTTATCCATTATCAGTAATTGAATAAAAATATTAAAGTATTTAAAAAATGTAAAACTGAAATAATTGTGGTATTGGATGTCAAATTTGTAATTTTGTCATATAGTCTAGTTTGGACCAGCCTCATATGTCTATGGATTATTGTATGAAATATTGCATTAAATCTAAATTTGTAAACAAAAACCTGTTCCAAGCTGATTTTTTTCTTTACTTTCTCGTCTGTAGCTCTCATTACCAACACCTTGAGAAAATATTTAACATGTTTGCCGTGGTAACATTTTATTGTCCAGTTAGTTGAAGTGTGTAAATGTTTGATCACTTGAAGGTGATATTTGACTTTTACAGGCATTAAGACTGAGATTTAGTGATTGCTTTTCCTGAAAATTGGGCAATAATATCGATTAATCTAAACAGTTTAAACTTGTTATTTTTTTATAACTCACCAATGTATGACCCCCAATAGCCGATGTTTGTTTTTGTGCTGGGGGGTCGTTAAACAATCATTCATTTCATTTCGTTTAAACTTGTTGGTAATACAGTATAGCAGATATGTAAAATAAAAAATAAAAAACATTAGGCAAAAAAACAAAACAGTGTGTAGTACATTCATTGAAATTCAGTCAAATTTATGATCACACATACATGTAATTGCCGTCATTAAATCATTTTGGTATGGCATTTCAATGGCAGTTTAAAAAAAATGATCATACTGCATAATATACAGTATAATCCTCTTAATTGTATAGCCATTTTGCACAAATATTTTATGCAGTTAACAGGAGTATTTCTTTATTAGAAAAGTAAATTAAAATCATGTTACTATTCTTGATCATACTATCTGGTATAAAATCTAAGTAAATTTATAATATAGTAATCACAAAAATCACCAATATACAATAAAGTTAGGAATTCTTTGACCACATAACCTGAATGCTACAACAGATTCTGAGTGCAAGAATTAACCCGCCTGTTATATAGTTAGAAAGTTATAAGCGATGTCAAATAACAACCCGACAAAAGGTTGGAGGTTTTAAAGAAAGAAAAGAAAAATAACATCAAAGAGAAAATAAAAATTGAAGGGAATTAAATGTTTTACCTAAAAAAACATAATTTAAGAAGAAATTTAATGTTATAACCTGTCTGACTAAAAACAAATAATTTAAGGTGTGGATATAATTCTATAATTAAATTTAAAAATAACATAATTTAAGGGTGTAGATGTAATTTTATAATTAATTATAAAAAAACTCAGACAATTTAAGGTGTATATGTAATTATATAATTAATTCTAAAATTCCACATAATTTAAGGTTTAGATGCAATTTTTAATTAAACTTTAAAAAAAAATATAAATTAAAAACACCTTTAAATAAATTATAATGCTTTGATTAATCTAGTTCTGTTTAAAAAAGAACAAAAATGTTCCTTTTCTTTTCTTTTTTTCCTTTTAATCTTGAGCTGTTATACCAAGCATGCCTAAATTTGAAAACCTACATAAGTTGGTGATAATCATAATGTCAGCAAATTGTTTTATGTTTAATAGTTTTTTCTTTAAAATGTTATGTACCTTACAAGTTACATGTTAGCTATGCTGTTCTGTGACGGCTACGTTGACTTTGAGTTATTCATCATGGACAGTTAATTCATTTACTTAATGTGAGGTGTATACTACTCAAAATTATTTATGGAACTAGTAAAAGTAAAGTTTATTTTATTTGACGCCTCTAGAGTACATTCATTTTTATCTTATCATCGGCTATTAGACATGATACGCATGGTAATTCTCAAATATTTCTTTAGAGGAAACCCCCGCAGCTGCCAAATAGGCTACTTTTTCCAATAAGCAGCAAAGTATCTTTTATTTGCACTGTCTCACAGACCTGACAGCACATACCATGTACTTTAATGAATCAGTTGTGGCCACTGGTTGGATTATGGAACTAGTAATACAGTCAGTTGTTAATCACAGAATTAACAGAGATACATAATGTGAGATTTATACTGCTATCCTATAACGTTATGGATTATGTTACATTGTACTTTTACAAGTTTTAATGATGTCATTTGCACTTTTACAAAATTCTTCATTGCGACCAGAGAGACCCAATGAAATGCCTTGTTAAACTAATGTATGATAATACTCACTGAAAAATTATGAAAAATAATTCCCATTTATGAGTGCCCCCTAGGATAATAAATTGGTTTAATGACCTTCTCACCCACCAGTTCTTGTCTATAATATTCACTATCATTTAATCCACAAGAATAAAAGTCTGTTATTTTTATTTTTCAATTCTTTAGTTTAAAATATCCTAATCTAAAAATAAAATTTGAAATCAGATTATATGTATTAAAAACAAACTTCTTATCTGATAAGGATTATTAATAGTTTTTTTCTGTCATAAAGACAATTTTTGTGGAGTTTTAAAGCTTTTTGAATGCTTTTTAAATGTTTTTAAGTGAATGAAAAAGTTTCAGTTTCATGTGAAATGACGCAATGTCATTTTCAAGAACCTTGTGAAATTTTACAGATAAAATTTCTCATATTATTTCTCTTTAATTCATATTGAATTTATAAAAAAATAATTTTCTGCTAATCTAAGTACGGTAACTTTTTCTACTCAGTTAAAAAAACAAAAATTTGTTTTCTGTACATGTGTATATCTGTGTATTAAATGAAAGAAATGTATATGTACATGTATCTGAGTAAGCAGTTTTCAGCTAGATAACAAGCAAGTTATCCTGGGCCAACAACAAAATGATAAAAAAAGAAGAAAAAAAAAGAAAAGAATTAAATAAATTTAAAAAAATGCTTATTTTGTAAAACTGATTAAATGCACAATCATGTTATTGTTATTTGTTTCAAATAGTACTTTATTTTATTTATTTTCCTTGTTTCTCCAATTACCAAAGAACAATAATATTTTATAATATTTGTGTTTTGTGTAATACTTGAGGTAGTGTTCCGTCTTGAAGCACGTATGGAGGGATTTTTGGTTACAGCATTTAATCCCAGGCATATTTGCACAGTCACATGAGTAAATATGCCATCTTAACATCTCTCTAGAGTATTTAAAACGTTACCACGATACGATTGCATATATCTCCACTGAAAATGGAGCATGGTGGATTTATATAAACATATTACTTGTAGTATTCCTAGAAAATGATATTTTATGCTATCTTTTACAAAAACAATATCTTTCTAGAGCATTTAAAAAGTTACCATCATTTGACCAATAAAAATTAAAAATGGTTAATTTATATAAAAAATTAGTAGTAGCTTTCCTGAAAACAGGAGTGAGATTTAGCCCAAACAGTAGTGTGTCTGCCTGTTAACCAGTCAGTCGTTGGATCGATCCTTCTCTGTGAACCCATATGCAGTTTGGTCTATTTTCCATTCCAACCAGTGATCCACAACTGGTTCATCAAAAACTGTGGGATTGTCCTTATAAAAGACCTCTTGCTACTTACTGTAAGGAATAGCTTATGTGGCAGCAGCAAGTTTCCTCTAAACAAATAAGTTAGAATGACCATATGATTGACATCCAATAGCCAATGATAAGATAAAAATCAATGTGCTCTAGAAGCGTCGTTGAATAAAAACAAACTTTACTTATGTAGTATTCCTAAAAAATGATATTTTTTGCTGGCTCTTACAAAAATAATATCTTTCTAGAGCATTTAAAATGTTGCCATCATTTGATTGCACATACATGTACATGTATCTCCACTTAAAATGGAAAATGGTCAATTTATATAAACAAATTTGAAGTAGCTTCTCTGAAAACAAGATATTTTATGCTGTATTACAGGAAAAATATTTAACATCTTACTAGAACATTTAAAAAAATGATCACCACACAAATGCATGTATCTTCAGTTAAAATGGAACATTTATATAAATACAGGGTGACCCAAAATGAATGCAACCAATAAACATGCTTGTCATTTCTACAACTGATAAGAGATTTGTTTTATTTTTAATTCGTATTAAGCTAAGATGATAACAAAACAGTCCTTAAAGTTTGGGTTCTGCAGTTCAAATTACCTGTTTTTATGACCTTATTTATACAGACTTGCACAAAAACAATTAACAGTGTGATCATTTCAGCTAGTGGTTCATGACTGGTGTAACTAAAGCAATAGTATGTACTGTTCTGTCTGTTGGAAATAGCATACAAATGATTCGTTGCTGCTAAAAAAAGAGTAGCCTATGTGTGGGTAACATGTTTCCTCTGAAAACCATGATTTTGGCATGGATGTTAAACATTCCTATCTTTGCTTTAGTATGTAAATGCCCTGAAAGCCTCAGTGGTCCAGTGGTAGAACATCGGATTCTCAAGCTGATGACAGTGGTTCAAAACCCATTGGAGGCTGGCTCACACTTGACTATGTGTGAAAATAACCAAATGTTTGACATCCAATAGTCGATGATTAATAAATCAATGTGTTCTAGTGGTGTTGTTAAAAATAAATAAATAAATAAAAAGTAAATGCAATGATGGGCAGTTGATGGGTAGGTGGATAGTGAGGGTTGGGGGAACATCATGCGTACTGGTTGATCCTCACTGGATCTCACCCTGGATTAAACAATATTATGAGTGTAAAGTTAAGCTGGTTTTATTTAACGACACCTCTAAAGCACATTGATTTCTATCTTATCTTTGGTTATTGGACATCAATCATATGGTCATTCTGATATATTTATTTAGAGGAAACCTGCTGCTGCCAAATAGGTTGCTCTTTCTCATAAGCAGCAAGGGGTCTTTTATATCCACTTTCCCATAGACAGGACAGTACATACCATAGCCTTTGATGAACCAGTTGTGGACCACTGGTTGGAATGGAAAATAGCCCAAACTGCAAAATTAATGGGTCTACTGAGAAGGATCAGTCTGGTGACAGACCGCTTTCCAGGTGTACATACTGCCGCTTGAGCTACATCCCTCTCATGTTCTGGGTGTAGTTAAACTGACACCCCTATCCTTACTAACTCCTGACACCACCTAATATTTTGTTTCACCCCTATCCTTACTAACTCCTGACACCACCTACTATTTTGTTTCACCCCTATCCTTACTAACTCCTGACACCACCTAATATTTTGTTTCACCCCTATCTTTACTAACTCCTGACACCACATAATATTTTGTTTCAGCCCTATCCTTACTAACTCCTGACACCACATAATATTTTGTTTCACCCCTATCCTTACTAACTCCTGATACCACATAATATTTTGTTTCACCCCTATCCTTAATAACTCCTGATACCACATAATATTTTGTTTCACCCCTATCCTTACTAACTCCTGACATCACCTAATATTTTGTTTCACTCCTATCCTTACTAACTCCTGACACCACCTAATATTTTGTTTCAAACAGAAAATATGTATTCTGTGAAAACAAAAAGCGATGACATTTTTTTCTTGATGTGAATTCAGTTCGAAAAAGTTTATGAACCAACTCGAGCCTAATGGATTGATACTAAACTGTGTGCAGTGCAAACTAAACCTGTTAATTAAATTGGATAGCTGCCTGTTCAAACAGTCTATCTCTAAAGTTACCTTACACAAATTTGCAGTGTCTGATCTGTGAGTACTTTCTCATTACTCATATGTCTACCGCTGTTCTCCTGCAGTTTGAAAGTGCATACGACATGTTTACTCACAAACCTCAACTCGTTTGCTCACAAACTCAAATAGTGTGTTCTTTAGCAGGACACTTTCAGCAATTAGTCAGATGTTTTTTTTTGCATGAACAAGTAGCATGTAGACAGACAAAATGTGGAGTTTTAACATTTAAAAAAAAGTCTTTTTAAGCCAAAACCAGTCAGGACTTCTTAATTTCAAGACCTGGCAATATTACTATACAGTGCATACTACTTTAACATTGTCCTTTAGACCTATACTGTTATTTATATTACTTTTCCTATCCAAGGCTGTATTATTATATAAAATGTGTATTATTATATACTACTTTAACATGGTCTTTTACCTTCAATTTTATCTGTCAAACTTTTCTTGTCCAAGCCTTACAATATTAATACAATGAATAAACTATTTTAACATGGTCTTTTAGACCCATACAGGGGCGTAAATCCAGGGCAGGTGAGGAGAGACATATTCCCCCCCCCCTCATCTTGGACATGAGAGATGCCTATTATGCCCCAATTTGTTTATTCAAAAAATTGAAATTAAAATGCATAAATAATAATCTGAAGTTCGCATTTATTATAGTTTGAAGGTTTTAGCCAGAAAAGGCATTTCAAAAACCTTGGATTTTCAAAATAAAATTAGGTGGAGGGGCATGCCTCGCCCACCCGGCTCCATCCCCCAACTTCTAGGAAGACCCCCGACTCCACACCACCCCCAATTTCAAGAAGCGATTGTCACCCATGGACCTATATTGTTATCTACCTTACTTTTCCTGTTCAAGCCTTGCAATATTAATATATACTACTTTAACATGTTCTTTCAGACCTATATTGTTATCTATCTTACTTTTCCTGTTCAAGCCTTGCAATATTAATATATACTACTTTAACATGTTCTTTCAGACCTATACTGTTATCTACCTTACTTTTCCTGTTCAAGCCTTGCAATATTAATATATACTACTTTAACATGCTCTTTCAGACCTATACTGTTATCTATCTTACTTTTCCTGTTCAAGCCTTGCAATATTAATATATACTACTTTAACATGTTCTTTCAGACCTACACTGTTATCTATCTTACTTTTCCTGTTCAAGCCTTGCAATATTAATATCTACTACTTTAACATGTTCTTTCAGACCTATACTTTTTATCTGCCATACTTTTCTTGTCCACAAGTGGAATTGAGCAAGCTGTTCATGCTACATGGGTAAACATTTTGTGTTAGGACTTTAAGATTGTATGGCAATATCTGTTTGTGTTCAAAGTGCGGCCTGATTGAGTGTAACACTTTGGTTTGACAGCAGACAAGGGATGAGGATCAAAGCCTGTCCTGCAAGAGGAGAACCTCCGCTGGATGATCAAAGGCTCAGACTGTTATGTAAAGATGTGCACGTCTTCTTATGGACAATAGCATTATTGACACAGCCATTATTTCACAGGCTTGCTTTGTAAGCTGGGTGGAGTCATTTCATGTTTCTCATTTAAAAAAAAAAAGTTTTATTATTATTTTTTTTTTTTTTTTTTTTTTTTTATTATTATTATTATTTTTTTAATATTATTTTTTAAAATTATTATTATATATATATATATTTTAATGACACCACTGGAGATCATTGATTTATTAATCATCAGCTATTGCCTATGTGGTAGCAGCATATTATTTATACTGGGATAGAAAAGATTAGCCTATGTGGTAGTAATATATTAGTTACACCTTTGGTCAAGTCATTGTTTTGGTATGTTAATTCTTATTGGGATGGTCTCTCTAACCATTTCTACTGAGTAAAAAAAAGGTATTCCACCTCTTAATTTCTACATATTTTTCTTCTATCAGCAAATACTAGTTGTTTGAAGGTAGCAGATCAGAAAACAGCATGTCAGTGGAGTAAACATTTGTTCAGCGAGTCCACTGAACCCTGGTATGTTATCTATCATGGGTTTGTGCTCGTCTAATTTGTGACAAGACAAGTAACACTGAAGCAATTACTCAGCAATTAACGTTTTGATGTGAAACTGTCACAGACATGCAGGCCTAAATACGATATATCTTGTTCTTTGTGTTTGAGTGGGATGTAGCTCAAATGGTTAGTCGTCGGATCGATCCTTCTCAGTGGACCCATTTGCAGTTTGGGTTATATTCCATTCCAACCAGTGGTCCACAACTAGTTCATCAAAGGCCATGGTATGTACTGTCCTGTATGTGGGACAGTGCATGTAAAAGACCCCTTGTTGCTTATCAGAAAGAGTAGCCTATGTGGTGGCAGCAGGTTTCCTCTAAATAAATATGTCAGAATGACCATATAATTGATGTTCAATAGCAGATAAAATTAAAATCAATGTGCTCTAGAAGCGTCGTTAAATAAAACAAAATTTACTTTTTTTCTTTGTGCTTCTAGTGGAGTATTTGAGTTACTGCACTCATTGTAATGTTTTCTTTTGATAAAATCTGGTTGCCCAGACTTAGAGCATTCTACTGAAGAGTGATGGGCCATTAGATCGATCCCATGCAGTAGACCCATTGGGTTAAAGAAAAGGATTGTTTGTTTAACGACACCCCAGCATATTGTTTAGTTAGTGGCCATTAGGTGTCTGATACATGTTATTCTGTGACTCATGGTCTTTGGATGAAACCTGCTATAGCCACATAGGCTACTCTTTCTGATTAGTGACTTTACAGAGCAATTGTTCCAGTAATGGTTCAAGATTGGTGTGAAAGGGTGTCATGTCTTATATGGTCATATTTTTATGAATTGCCTTATCTTCAGCAAGTTGGAGACTGTATTTGGCACAAAAGGGTGTGCTACAATGTATGTCTTGTCTTATGTCATTATGTTTTGGTGGATTGTCCTTATCTATAGCCAGTTTGAGATCAATAGTGGATCCAGTGTTGGGATCCAGGGTGTCCGGATCCCCCCTTTTCAAGAATTGTTTTTTTATACATAAAATATTTAAATATATTTTCTGAGTGGAAGGACGTGAAAATTAACCATTTTCCCCAGGTCCTATTCACCCATCACATTTGGAATGATGAAATCCTGTATCTGTGCCTGGAGACAGTATTTGGCAAAAAAAGTGTGTGCTTTGACTTTTCTTATAATGATCATGTTTTGATGGATTGTCCTTATCCATTTACATCTCATTAAAATTTATAAAGAAAAACTGAATTTATCTGGGCCTTGAGACTGTATTTGATGTGAAAGGGTATGCTATGTCTTGTCTTATATGATCATATCTTGGTAGATTATCCTTATCTACAACTAATTAGAGACTGTATTTGACAAGGATGCTGTGGTGGAATCATTTCAATTCCATTTACAACATATTAATTTTTTTTAAAGAAATAATGAATTGTATAATATTGAGATTA
>JAULBS010127623.1:0-13659 GCA_032355785.1 Symmetromphalus regularis
AGTCGTCATGGGAATGTGAGCTGTGTGCCTAGGACAGCATGCTTAAACCTTCTCACCTTCCCATGATGCCTGTCCAGGACAGGGGTTAGTGTTATTAATATGCAGCAAGGGCTCTTTTATATGTACTATCAGACAGGACAGCACATACCACAACCTTTGTTGGTTTAAGCATGCTGTCCTGGGCACACAGCTCACCTTCCCATGATGCCTGTCCAGGACAGGGGTTAGTATTAATATGCAGCAAGGGCTCTTTTATATGTACTATCACAGACAGGACAGCACATACCACAACCTTTGATAAACAACTTGTGGACCACTGGTCGGTGCAAGTGGCATACACCTAACCACTGAGTCTTGCGCATCACTCACACTAGGTTGGGGCTGATACTGAGATTAAAAATCCCATGCCTCGAATGAGATTTGATCCCAGTACCTACAGGCTGTGAGTCTGATGCATTAATCAATGCACTACCGGGGCCAGTAAGTAGCATGATATATGGCATGTGTGAGTTGCAGTGTACACTTTATATAAAACATACAGTTTATTTAACTCATGACCCATCATAGGATTGCAGGTATTGGGATTAAATCTCAATCGAGGTATGGAATATTTAATCTCAGTATTGGCTCCAATCCTAACCAACACATTCAGAGTGAGTGCTCTGCAAGGTACAATAGGGAAGGTTTGATCTTAGTACCTACCAGCTGTGAGTCTGTCAGCTTAAGCACTGAACCAACAGAGCTGGTTATTATACATGCCAAATGCATGACAGGGATTTATCCAGGCTTTATATGGTACCATTTTTTTAAAATTTATTTATTTAATGACCCCCCAGCACAAAAGTAAACATCGGCTATTGGGGATCACACTATGGTTATACGGTATCAAACATCGGCCCCTTCCCAAAGGCAAATGGTACTGCAAATTCCTAAATTGGTTAAAAAATATAATAATATTATTACAGTTACATAAATTCTGTGTGAATTTTTTTTCTTCAAATTATGACTAAAATTGCACTAATTTTTCCAATCCCATCAGCCATAGGATCCTGATAAAAAATTATTGATAAATCCCTGCATCATATTAATGTGATACAAAAACAATGACAATCCACTTTTTTTCTTTCAATTTACCTGTATAACATCAACAAATACTTCCATATTTGTGATACAAAAACAATGACAATCCACCTTTTTCCAATTTACCTGTATAACATCAATAAATACTTCCATATTTGTGATACAAAAACAATGACAATCCACCTTTTTTCACTTTACCTGTACAACATCAACAAATACTTCCACAGAGACTTGAAAAAGACTTCTTCTAATGATGCATAACACTGGTCCCTTCCTGTAGGTGAGTCCAAATTTTCATAGGCAATTGTGAACATGACTAGAAGTTTTTCCATGTACGAGTGTACGTCTTCTGATATCGACTTCAGATGTCGATGGTGAGCATCCTCCGACATCTGTCTGAGCTGGGCATCACTAATACTGGGTGTGGTTTCTGAGTGTGGACATTTTGCTGAAGTAGACGGCATGTCTAGAGACTTACTGGAGCTGGTTAATGAAGAGCGGTTCGGCTCCGATTGTTTCAGTGATTGGGAACGACTACTACGAAATGAAAGATTAGTCTGTGGAATATCAGCTTCATGTTTTAATTTGTCAGAATCACTTGCATCATTACCATCATCATTATCATCATCACTGCCACCATTCTGACCACAACCTGTGCTGTGGTTATCATCATCATCATCATCAACATCATCATCATTATCATCATCAAATAGATCATCCATATTTTCTTGGTTGTACTTTTCATAATCCTTGGAAATGTTAACCAACAAAGACTTTGATTTTTCATTTTCAATAGTAAGTTGCTTTTTTAACTTTTCACCTTTATCCAGTGCCAGCTGAACATCTCTGTCTGTCTGTTCACACACATCAACAAAGTCCATTTGATTTGCTTGACCTGATGCTTCAGATGAAGTGATATCCTTCTGTTGCTTCACCTTAAATTCACTTCCAGTCTGGCCAGAATTGGTGTCCCTCAGTTGCTTCCATTTGGACCTGTCTCCATCTTGGTCCAGATTGGTGTTCTCCAGTTTCTTTAATCTGGACTCTTTAGCTTGACCACCATTGGTGTCCTTTGGTTGTTTCAATCTGGGTTCATCTTCAGCATCATCAGAACATGATAAATGTTCAGGATGAGATTTTACCGTCTCTACATGTTGAGCATCAGATACTTCTGAGGATTCCTCACTGGACTGTTTAATAGACAAATCTAGACTAGATCTTTCTGAGGCAGTTCTATCTTCTTTCTTATGCTGAGACTCATTTTCTGTATATTCACCTGAATATTTTTCCTTTAGCGAAATATAATTATTATTCTCAAATGGGGTATTTTCATCGGTTGATTGAATCACATTTTGATCTTGTATCTCATCAACAGACGTTTCTTCTGTCAATGTGTCTGTATTTCTGGTCTGTTGGTCATCTTGAGAGTTTATCTTTTCAGTTGGTTTTGGGTGTAGATACTCGGGAAGAGGAACAACGATGTCTTTTATGCTGTCAGCTTTATGGGAAACTAAAGGATACAGCTTTTCATAAACTTTAAACTGATAATTCTTCACAAGCTGAGTGAGTGGGTGATCAACACATCTGGAAAGTAATCAAATGATTATGTTAAGAATTTTAATTCATGTTTTTATTAAAATATAATTTTATTATAATTTTATTTTCTTCCTCACTGTTACAAACAAGATGAATATAAGGTTATGCTGATGGTAGTAACAAATGCATTTAACTACTAAATTTTACTGTTTAATTGTCAAATATAACAAAACTGTTTTTAGATCGTTTCCTCTTAACATTTTTATAATACAAATTTCCATTACATAATTTATTGATTTATCATCCAGCAGGTCAGGTCACATCAAGTCAGGTAGGTGGTTTTAATGAGCCCAGATTCACAAATGGTCCAAAAGGGGTTTATTCCCTAAAGCCCACTAGAAAAAAATGTTGTTGCTAAGTATTTGAACACAATATCCAGCAAAATATCTTTAGCATAAGTTGTTTATGCACTTATCTTTCTATCATGTGAAACTGCATTTCAACTTAAACTGCGATGCAAATATAATACCTTAGTATCTCTTGTATCAGTTGATTTATCAGTATGGTATCCAGAGGGCTTCTATCTAGTTTATCACGCCACCCAGCAAGCCATTTCTGCAAAACAAAGCAGAATACTTGTAAAGTCAAATACTTGTCATTTGTACAAAATATCCTAATATATATTAAATACATATAGATTAAACAGAAGTGTGCAACAAAAGAAAAAATATGTTTTCCTCCTTCTAAATCAGTTAAAATAGAACATTCTGTGTTTTTATTTATTTTTTTATTTTTATTTAACAACACCACTAGAGCACATTGATTTATTAATGATCGGCTATTGGATGTCAAACATTTGGTAATTGTGACATGTAGTAAAGTGTGGGCCAGCCTCCAACTGGTTTTGAACCACTGTCATCAGCTTGAGAATCCAACATTCTACCACTGTACCACTGAGGCTCACCTAGAACATTATATGTAGCCTCAGTGGTCCAGACAGTGTATTTAGTCCTGGAGGGTACTGAGTTTCAAATCCCATGTGACAAAATGAAGGAATTTTAATCACAACCTGGTGAGTGCACTATTAGATTTAATAGGGAGATGTATAAAGCCACATACATGACACTAATATTATTTTATATTTTAATGTAAAAACAAATTCATCAAATATCTGTATTAGTGATTATATTTAAAGACAAATAGACTTCCTTACCATTACAATTTCCTTGTTAATTAAATATGACAATATGAATCTCTGTAGAAAACTGAATCCATGGGATATTAAAGCAGTCATGAAGGAATGTTAATTATTTATCACTTTAACACTGTATGTCTAACAGAATTAAAAATTTGGGTCACCTTTTCAATTTGTATAGTCTATTACAAAATATGCTGTTTTGTGAAAAATGATAATATATTATTCACAAACACAAAATAGATTTTACAAAATTAGATTAGCATAAACAATCAACAATGAAATTCTTGTGCATGAAAAATTCAGAAGAATGACATGAATAATGATTATAATTATGAGAATTCTCACAGCTTCTTGTTCGTACTCCAATATTTTCTTGTAAATCTGTCTCTGCTCTTGCTCCTCATCAGACATCCCAATAGGAGCTGTGAAACGTCTAAAATAAATTGACAGACATCCCAATAGGAGCCATGAAACGTTTAAACAAATAAATTAACAGACATCTCAATAGGAGACGTGAAACGTCTAAACAAATAAATTAACAGACATCCCAATAGGAGCCGTGAAACGTCTAAACAAATAAATTAACAGACATCCCAATAGGAGCCATGAAATGTCTAAACAAATAGCTAAACAGACATCCCAATAGGAGCCACGAAATGTCTAAACAAATAGATTAACAGACATCCCAATAGGAGCAATGAAATGTCTAAACAAATAGCTAAACTGACATCCCAATAGGAGCCATGAAATGTCTAAACAAATAGATTAACAGACATCCCAATATGAGCTGTGAAACATTTAAACAAATAAATAAATTAATAAAAAGACATTCCAATAGTAGCCATCAAACATCTAAACAAACACAAATAAACAGGCATATCAATAATAAACATCTGAGGAAATGTCTTATATTTTTACTCTTCAATTTAAAAAAAATGTATTTTGTGTGGCAATCAAAAATGTCATTATAAAAGGTATCACAATAGTAAAACTGGTTTCCGGCAACATTCTACTATTACAACTATTTACCTGCTGTTGCCACATTGTCTAAATTTCAAGGGTTAATAATAGCATACAATACTAACCTAGATCCTGTTCCCCTTCTCCAAAGACTAATGAACTTACCTAGCTGCTTGCTCTTCCAGTCGGAGTTGTCTTTCCTTCATTTTCTTTGAAAGCTTTCACATTAAGGACAAATAAAAGTTAGGACATATTTTTTGAAAGGATAGAAAGATTTCTTCCAGTTGAAAATCTAACATTATTGTACCTTGTAACAGTGGTTATTTATCAAGTTTAAACCTGCTTCAAATGCTGTAAATACTGGAGGTAGGATGGGGTAAATAGACCAGTGGTTCACAACTGGTTTAACAAAGGCCGTGGTTTGTGCTATTCTGTCTGTGGGTAGTGCACATAAAAGATCCCTTGCTGTTTATAGAAAATCAGCGGGTTTCGTGTCTCCTACTAACACTAACCTCTGTCCTGGACAGACAGCACAGGAACCTGAGTTGTGTGCCCAGGACAGCGTGCTTGAACCTTAATTGGATGTAAGCACGAAAATAAATACAACCAACAAACCAATGTAGTCCCACATTTTGTTTGTTTAACGACACCCCAGCACAAAAAATAAACTTCGGCTATTAGGGATCCCCATTTCATACTGCTCATTAACTATTTTTGTAATCAGTATTAAATACTAGGAGGTGTAGACGCCTCAAAATCATAGGCCTATGCCAACTGGTAAATCTGACCCCACCCACGTCCACTGGACTGGTCTGCCCACTGCAACTGATGGCAATCCTCATAAAGAAGAGACAGCGTCTTTAACAAACTGATAGTGGTTAAGCAGCTGGTAGGTACTTGGATCGAATCTCAGTCAAGGCATAGGATTTTTAATCTCAGTATCGGCTTCAACCCAGAGTGAGTGCTCCGCAAGGATCGTTGGCTAGGTGTATACCGCTTACACCGACCAGCGGTCCACAACTGGTTTAACAAAGGCCGTGGTATGTGCTATCCTGTCTGTGGGAAAGTGCGTATAAAAGATCCCTTGTTGGTTATCGATAAGAGTAGCCGCATTAGTGTGGCGGCAGCGGGTTTCGTATCTCTTACTAACACTAGACAGACAGCACAACAGGCTGAGTTGTGTGCATAGGACAGCGTGCTTGAACCTTAATTGGATATTAGCACGAAAATAAATACAACCAAACAACCACCATCTTTAACAAGACTTTAATAGTGAACGAACATGCAAGAAAAATAGGAGGAAAAAAAGAAAGATAAAAAGAAAGTCCGTCGTTTAACAAAGGACGATACTTTGACTGTTTAAGTGCACAGAAACCTTTTCAGTGTTGTAGCTTATCTATTTTGTATAGCATCTAAAGACGTCTTACAGGTCAGTTTAGTGGGGTTCAGTCACGCGTTCATTACGTAATTTACTTCTTAAAGGTACTAATCCCAGTTCTATAACTGAATTTCAACGTAATATTCTTTTTTTTTAAATTATAATTTTCTTTCTTTTCTCCCCTCATCATTATTTCTTTTCACATACGAGCGTATAAAACGTACTCTTTTTCCGAACCCCCTCTCTCCACCCACCCAAAAAGCGTACAAACTGTAAAGGAAAAACAAAATATGATTTCCGAAATAATATTATCATTTTTTATTATTTTGAAAAGCGTACATGTCCCTTTAACCCCTTATCCCCCAAGGTACGTTTTGTACGCTCTTGGAAATTATGAAAAAAATGGATGATCCCTAAAGTAGGTACATTGTAAAATGTTCAATACCAGTAGTGGATCTAAAGGCTGTAGAGGATCCAGAGGGTTTCAGACGTCAGGACCCCCATTTTTTCGTGTGTTTTTTTTTTACATTTTACGAATGAAAGGATGTGAAGATTAACCATTACCAATCACATTTGGACACCCTTTCAAAAAATCACGCTTCCGCGCCTGACAGAGGGGCCCAGGGGCCCGCCTCCCTATTATTATTTAATTTAAAGAATCCGGGAGTCGGCATCATGTTATTGGCCTCCCCTAAATGAATTTTCTTGATCCGCCGCTGAATGTTATCTCGACATTCAGTTCACAATACGGCTGTAATATACATATTACAGTAAACATATCAAACTACTTCGGTACACTGAACAAACATAATTTGTTGGGTTTTTTAAATTTTCATTTTGTTGTCATTTTATTACTGTCAGAAAAAAACCTGTTTGGGATTAGCCAACACACTATAAATGTCTTTCTACATTTCACAATACGTTTTACAAATAACAAGTAAACATAGCAAAAATTATTTCAACCAGCTGTTTTTGCTTTTAATTTTATATACTTACAATATCCGGGTTAAAATAGGCATTAGCTTTCAATTTTAAAGACATAGTCCCACGTAATTTGTTATACTAGATATCGTTTTCATAACACGCAAGACATTTTAACTGAACCATGGTATAGGGAATTCCATGTCGAGTCCATGGATTTATTTCACATTTAAAAATTTCAAATTTGGAAGAAAATGTCGATCCTGCTTTTATTGAAACTTAATTCTTTCTTCTACCGCTATGTACTGTGACTAGTACCTATGAAGCATTGTTTTTTTCAAAGGAATGAAGAACACTTTCTCAAACCTAATCATTCTAATCAACAGTGTTTGTTTTTATCTGCTGAAAATGTCGATGACTAGGTTCTAATCCTTTCATTTCTATTGCTGATTTTTGAAGTACGTTGGGTTTTTTTTTATGGGCGAAGGGGGTTAGCAAAAAGAATACTCTTTGTACACTTGAGAAAATGTTGATAATTGTGAACCGGCCCTAAACAACTTCAAATTAATATTAAAAGTTTAAACGCATGCTCCCACAGACCTTGACCTAATTAATATCCAAACAAAAAATTAATTTTAAATATAAACATTTGATTTATCCACAGACATACTTCATTGAAGTACTTACATAACCACCGCATCTAGCTTATTATCAATATTTTAAAAATAATAATGAATTACTGTTATGGATAAATAAAAAAATAAAAAATAACGGCTTTTTTCCGTTGAAGGTGTGACGTATATATTTCAAGTCACGTGACAGGTATTCCCACAATTCTGTTTTGGGACGAGTTCTTCCTGAAACGAGACCGTTCAATCGGAAAACTTCCGACGGTGGAAATGGTTTCACCGAAAACATACGAGAAGTACTGAAAATCGTAATCAATATCGTTTAGATTCCACCCAGAAAAGAAACTGGTTTTTATCAGAAATTTATTTTTCATTCTTAATTTCTTGAATTTGTATTTACCATTATTTTATTTATCAAAGTAATTTTTTAATGTTATCATATCAATACGTATTTTATTCTTTACTCTATATATTTCTATTTATATTGTATATATTAAATAATATAAATCAGCTTTTTACATTGATTTGTATTTATTTATTGTTTCAATAACTCACCAATGTTTGACCCCCAATAGCCGATGTTTATTTTTTGTGCTGGGGGGTCATTAAACAAATAAAAAAATAAATAAAAAAATGTTTCAACTAATTAAGCAGCCTGTCGTTCAGTCAAATACCAATCTAGTGTAGACAGAGGTTATTAATACATGAACGGTTCTTTCGTTCTTGATTTTTGATCTAGAGTCAGGAGTAGATAGAATCTGGATTAGGCAGAGTTTATACTTAAGAAATAAACAGTAGCTGGACAAGGCTTTAGAAATGGACCTGTTTGTGCAGTGATTTGGTTTACACAGAATCCAGTTTAGACTGAGTCCACTGTATTTCAAATCTGCAATTTGACTTGATGCCCACTGATCTGAAATTGAGAAATTTAGAGTTGTTTCCAAAAGAAATCAGGAATTTTCAGTTTCACTTTAAAAACATTAAACTATTTTAGAATAGTATAATATTAACCCTATATTATCCACCTGTTGAAGATATGGGTTTTGCATACGGAATGATGATGTCATCAGTGAATGACTAATAGAATCTATCACAGTTGTGAGGTATAGACAAGGCAATTCCAACCCAAGGGAGAAAATGTACTTGTGAGGCCCTTACAAAAACAGTTTCTCCCGCGGGTTGGTATTGTCTTGTCTATTCTTGTCTATACCTCACAAACGGTGATTGATTCTTTTTCTTGCCCACTTAATTGTAAAAGCAGTTAAACAAAGGATAAATTTAAAGATGGTTAATTGATGATAACTTTTTAAAATTATTATTCATGATAGAAGATTAGTTCAAGTATATTTGTAAAGATAAATGAATTTCCTTTAAGGATTATCTCATCATTATATATAAATACAGGTATTTATTGTATTAATTCCTTATTATAAGGACATCAAATTTCGATGAAAATGTGTTAACGAATTAACCCATTTAGAAAATTTTCATTTCGTGATAACTTCTTAACTTACAATACTAGTGGTATGTCATGATAATATTTCAGCTAGTGGCATTCCATCTGCATTTTTACTCTCATATTCCAATAAAACATTACTATCACAGTAATTTTCCAATAATGTCATGTTACTAAAAATTGATGCCGCCATTACAGTTGTTAACAATAACAGGCTAACAATTGACCAAAAAAAAACCAAGAAAATTTTCACAACAAACAACGCTACATTTCTAACAGGATGTTGTTCTTAGCATTACCTAAACTGTCAATTTGTGACGAATTTGATGGTGATTACAAGTTAAACAGACACAATGGGATTTCCTGTTCCGTAGTCTAAACAGTGATTTTTTTTATAGTGGGATTTCCTTTTCCATAATGGGATTACAACAAAATTGTACAACACGTTTTACAGATTATTTTTACAATGTATTCTGAGAGGTTGGTGTGAGTGATTTATAAATTAAGTTAGCTGAGTGTCATTGATTATTAATCAATCACAGACTTATGGATACAAACTGACTGATCACAACATTTCATTCAATTCCAATCACTATTAAAAGTTAAATAGAGTGGAAAAAAATTATCGTAATTTCAGAGAAATGGTGGAAGAAAGATATTCATTCATCTTTTTCCCAAGTGGAATCTAGTTGTCAGTACATCATTCACTTGAGGTGTTTTGTTGAGGTGGTTGTAGGTTCAAAACCACTCTGTGGACTCATTTTATATAAGGCCTAGTCTTTTTTACTTTTTTAGGATTATATATTTTTAATTCATGTACTCAAAAATGTGGATGGAATAAAAAATAAATATAAAAATAAAATTTATCTTGTCTTGCAGAAAATCAGTGAAGTATAAAACACTAACAAATTTACATTTTCTTAGAGATTCACATTTTAATGTGTTACCTGTATTACATTTTCATGGAACAGGCTTATTAGAACAATAAGTCAAAATAAATTATAATTTAATTTTTTTTTCTTTTTATGGTATTTTGCATTAAAAATCTGTAATCTTAAAAAGAAAAAAAGGAAATAAAAGCCTGTTTTATATAAAAGAAACGGAAATGTTTTTTGGTTTTAATGTAATGACACAGATGTAATAGAGCCTATAATTATAATTGCTGTAGGCTATAACGGATTTTATTTAACACTGATATACAAATAGCTTTTGAAGGGTGCGGGACGTAGTGGAAACGAGTGATTTAGAGGATATTATCAGTGATTACTTTGTGTCATGGCCCTTGGGAAGACTAGAAGAAGACAATGAGTTGAGTGACGATACCAATTCGGAAAACTCAATCGTTGACGTTTTAAAAAAATAAAATGTTTCTTCAATTTAACGAGTTAATCTGAAAATACACTTAATTATTCAAACAAAATGTTAATATTATGAAGGAAGCATCAGAATAATAACTGGTTACATGAAAAGATTCCCAATATGAATTTCAGTGCTAAATTTAGTAAAATTTGTGTAATAAATAAAACACAACTTTCAAACCCATTTTTCTCAGTTCGAGTTTTTTGATGACCGGCAAGCTGAATCATCTTTAAACATCCATAACTTCTAGAAGAAATATTTCAAAAATTTCTACAGATCTGCACACTTCTGTATCTACAGATTCAGAAAACAACATAAAAAGCACATGTCAAATTTTGACCATGTGATGGGTTTTCCTAGACTGCCACACATGTCAGAATGACCATATGAAAGTGGCGTGTTTGATACATTCCTATCTGAATACAGTGAAATCATAAATTATGATGATGAGAATACATTTGGCCAGACTTTATTGATTTCCGGAATAATTCTTGACCGGAGAACCATCACAATGAGAGAAAAAATACCACTTATAACAAACCAGCAGTGTGTAGGTTAAAAAGAACGTAATTGACTTGTGACCACGTTAAAGACCGGGATTATCCTTATTATGATGACATCGAATCACTAAATCATCAAAAACCAATTACATACTACACACAACTATTAGGCCTTGAAATTGAGACAAATTTATGACGGCACATAATTGCTGTCACTAAATTGTGTTGCTATGGCATTGTGATGACAATTTCAAGAAAATGAGCATATTGCATCAAATTTTTATATCTCTCTGGCGACAATATACTGCTGACACAAACCAATTATGTAGCAGCTTATATTGTGATCTAATTTCAGATGCATATATGTCACAAATTCCGGCATTACTAGTCAAAATCATCAATTTTACTCCCACAGAAAACACTGGAAAGATTTTATGGATTTTTTATTTTTGGTTAGGAATGAAAACGTGAGTATCGGCTGGACAAAAATAATAATAACAAAAAAAAGACCTTTTAAATTTATTTTTCCAGCAGGACTTTTGTAAACATGTGGGCAGATCTGTGAAACATTTAATAAAAAACCATGGCCCAACTATTGATGTGTAGAGCTGTGGAAGGCCTATTTGTCATGGCAAATTTCAAGGGCTGAAGCTCCTAACTTGATTTATCCACATAATTAAATCACTTAGCTCTGTATATCTAGATCATAATATTTCAACTCCTGAATGTCTTAGGTATTTACCAACCCTAGATTCATGCTTTTCCTAGTTTTCTTTGAAAGTGACAAAGTTTGTTTTATTTAACTACGACTCTAGAGCAGACTGATTTTTATCTTATCATCGGCTATTGGACGTCAATCATATGGTCATTCTGACATATTTATTTAGAGGAAACCAGCTTCCGCCAAATAGGCTACTCTTTCCTATAAACAGCAAGGGGTCTTTTATATGCACAATCCCATAGACAGGACAGCACATATCACAACCTTTGATGAACCAGTTGTGGACCACTGGCCGGAATGGAAAATAGCCCAAACTGTAAATGGGTCCACTGAGAAGGATTGATCTGACGACTGACCAGTTCACAGGTGGACATGCTACCATTTGAGTCTTTGAAAATGACAATGAAAAACAAATTATTAACTGTTTAGGAACACAGAAGTTCATAATTTCAGGGAATGAAATAGTTAGTCACCAGTGTCTAGTACATTTTAGATGCCACCTACAAATATATGTCATCTATTTTGTAATACAGGTTGGTGCAGTAGATGGCCTGTTTGAAAGTGACATTGACAACAAACAAATTATAACTGTTTAGGAACTAGGGTTGTAGGTAGCAGGTGGGGCAAAGGGGGGCAAAAAAAAAAAAAAAACCCAGTAAAGAACAATAGAAACAAACTTAAATGAAAATAGTTTAAATTTTCTCATGATGTTTTAAGTGTGAATGGAAATGGCATTTCAAAGCCTCAAATTTCAAAAGTTCCTGGGGGTGGGGGAATGCCCCTAGAACCCCTAGTGCCTTTGGCACTCATCCATTGATCTGCCCCCCCCCCCCACACCCCTCCTATTCCCAAAAAAAATTCCTGGCTACGGCCTTGGAAACACAGATTAAAATTTCAGGGACTGAAATAGTTGGTGAGCAGTGGCTGGTACATTATAGAACTGACATCTACAGATAACAGTGTTAATCACCTATAGTTCCAGTACTTCAAGTGCTATGGCTTCTAACTTAATTTATCCATATAGATAATTCAATCATTTAGCTCTAGACCGTACAAAATGTATTTCAACCCCTGAATTTCTTAAAGTACTTACCAACCCTAGATTCATGGTTTTCTTTGAATGAATCCATTGTCAAATCTTTCTTAAGAAGTCAGCCAAAAGTATTACAAAAAAGTGTCCTTTTTAGATAGGTGGTTGTTTAATTCAGGTTATGGTGTACTAAATAAACTGAACTGGGATAAAATACACGTTTCTGCTAAATACAAATAATATGATAACTAAATATATCACAAAATGTCCTCTTAAGATAGGTGGTTGCTTAATACAAGTTATACTGTACTAAATAAGCTGATCTGGGATAAAATACAGGTTGTAGCTAAACTAGCCAACCAAAGTTATTACAAAATGTGTCCTCTAAAGACAGGTGGTTGTTTAATACAAGTTATATTGTATAAATAAGCTAATCTGGGATAAAATACAGGTTGCTGCTAAATACAAGAAACCAGCCAGCTAAAGGTATCACAAAACATGTCCTCTTAAGATAGGTTGTTGCTTAATACAGGTTACATTGTACTGAAAAAGATGAACAGGGATAAGATACACGTTGCTGCAAAATACAAGTAACCAGCCAGCTAAAGGTATTGCAAAAATTTCCTCTTAAGATAGGTTGTTGCTTAATACAGGTTATGGTGTACTAAATAAGTTAATCTGGAATAAAATACAGGTTGCTGCAAAATACAAGTAACCAGCCAGCTTAAGGTATTGCAAAAATGTCCTCTAAAGATAGGTTGTTGCTTAATACAGGTTATATTGTATAAATAAGCTGATCCGGGATAAGATACACGTTGCTGCTAAATACAAGTACAAATAACCTGACAGCCAAAAGTATTACAAAATGTCCTCTTAAGATAGGTTGTTGCT